>PHNY01110556.1:20059-33488 GCA_003724115.2 Anethum foeniculum | reverse complement strand
CCCTTAACCCCCCCCCCCCCCCCCCAGTAGCTTATAATCATGAAACTCTTAGTGGTAACACCATTTTTTAATGATTCTGTAAATCACAACAAGGACATGTTTGACTGATAAAATAATTCAGTTTATGTACATAATTATATGCTTTCTTTTCTTTCCATCATCCATTATCTATGGGCTACTGAATTATTAATACCAAACGAATTTATTCTTTTGCAGGAAGGGTGGATGAGAATTCTTCATATTGGAAGGTGTTGCTTAATTCAACATTAAAATATTAATTTTGTTTCCTTGTGCTCTACTATATATAAAGCCCAAGGGGTTGGTCATTCACAAACAAACAGACAAGAGTAGCAACTCATCATTATCTCTGTAGAGTTGGAGTCTGTCTCATCCGATATAAGCTAGACACCCTCCAAGCTATACTACAGATTACTAAAATAAAGGTCGCTTTTGAAGGTAAAACTTCAAACTAATTTTTTTGCAGATTCTTCTGTTTATCTCTTCCACATTTTGTTTCTATCTAGTTTTCAGTTCTCGTGTCTTTATTTGTATGTATTCTATTATTTTTAAGAACATGGTTAATGCATGTTTGTGTAGAACAACATTACAGTCTCTAATTCTTTATGTAGAAGAATTTATTAAATCCTTTTTAAGGCGTCTCAAGTCACTTTTGCCTCGGTATAAAAGATCTTATCAAGTACACAAGGCTCCCCGTCATCATGTGTATGGATTAGTTGCTCCACATTATAATTCATTAATCTTAGGACTCCACGACGGATAGTGTTCTAGAGTTTCATGTTTACAAAATGTGAGCTAGCTAGCTGTATAGAGGCCGAAAAATCTTGTATTTTTAGGCAGATCTAGATATGCTAGAATTTGTAGAACACCTTTAGCTTCAACCTCTCTTTTGATACTTTTAGTTTCTACACAAACAAAAAATCAAGAACCCGAATCTAACAATTCTGCCCACTTGTGTAGCCCATGCAATACATTTTTCCGAACCAGCCATACCTAAAATATCATATCTGTAGCTGTAACTATATATTAATTAGGTCTTCTTTATTATAGCTAGCAGACGGTAGATTTATTTATTTTAAAAAAAAGAAGAAATTAGGCATCAACTGAATCAATTACAATAATTGTATATACTGTCTTTTTGTGAATATACAATTTGATTGTACATACAACATTAGAAGTAACAGCTCTGATTCTAGAGGAAGGTAAATTGTTGAAAAATCTTGTTGATCCAGTATATTATTAGCCTACCATTTTAAATTTGCCAGTCTTGGCCTCACATGTGGTGTATACATATCAGTACATATACCACCTTTACCATTCACTTGTAAAGCATCCACTTATCTAACTGAGACAGACTCCCCATAACTAAGCTTCTATATAACTGGCATCTCCCCCCTACACACACAGAGTCATTTAAGCATACCCATCTTGCCATTTATCCATTTCTATATGCAACTCTTGGGAAATGTGTTGTGCATCTGTCTGTATATTTTAGTTGAGTAGTTAAAGTACTGCAAAATACAGATAGACTCACTGAAGAATAGTAGTTGGTCCATATATCAAGCTTCATTTATTGATCATTACAAGATAGTGTTTTATACTATACTCGCTTCATTTTTCTTCTTTGCATATCATCCAATACAAAACATATAACTAACTTCATTGCTTCCTCTATTTCCATCTACTGAAACAAACTAAGATGGTTGAGAACAAGAACCTTGGTTTTGAGGTCTCCATGTCACCCCCACAGGGTGGCTCCAAGTGTTTCGATGATGATGGTCGGCTCAAAAGAACCGGTATTTTCTAAATTTGAACACCATTTTCGCATTTTTGGTTATTTATTATGCTCTATTAATCCCATGTTTAATTAAGTTCCATGTATTCGACAATTTAATTAAGTTCTGCACTCGAAAGTTTGGCTTGAGAAGTGTAGAATGTAAAAGAACTTACCTCTGCTTCCCTGATCATTCTAAATTTATAAACAAGATCTTAAATTTGACTCGAAAAATGTCAAATATGACAAGATTTGGAGTGCAGAGAGTATTTCTCATTTTCGAATAATTATATAATTGGTGTTCTAACTTTGTGTTGTGGTTTTGGATGTAAAGGAACTGTTTGGACAGCAAGTGCTCACATAATAACAGCAGTGATTGGTTCTGGAGTTTTGTCTTTGGCTTGGGCCACTGCACAACTTGGATGGATTGCTGGTCCAACTGTTTTGTTCTTGTTTTCTTTTGTCACTTACTACACTTCTTGCCTTCTTGCTGCTTGCTACCGTTCTAGTGATGGAAAAAGAAATTACACTTACATGGAAGCTGTTCAAACCAATCTTGGTAAGAAAATTACTGTTTTTTTAACTAAAAGGTGGTGAAGGTTTAATCATTGAAATTTTGATACATTTACTTCTATTTTCAGGTGGTTACAAGGTTAAGATTTGTGGGCTGATTCAATATATAAATCTATTTGGGGTTGCTGTTGGTTACACAATTGCGGCATCTATAAGCATGGTGTAAGTTCTACTTCATAAATTACAGAAGAACGCTTTAATATTGGTTATTGATACTACATTTTTTTCAATTCCTAAAACATATACCGAATGGTGTGCGATCCAGTATGTCATGTATAGTTATAAATTATGATGTCAATGGTTAAAATTATATATGGCTCACTGTTACATCATCAGTCGATATACCATTTGATAAATATTTTGGAACCTTTAGCTTTGTCTCTTTTGCGGGGACTGATTGGTTTTTCTGAATTTTGATAATGAATCAACAGTGCTATCAAGAGGTCTAACTGCTTCCATGCAAGTCATGCAAAGAATCCATGTTTGGTTTCAAGCACCCCTTATATGCTCGCTTTTGGGGCCATGGAAATTCTGTTCTCTCAGATACCAGATTTTGATCAAATCTCTTGGCTCTCCATAGTTGCTGCAGTGATGTCTTTCACATATTCTGCAATTGGTCTTGCACTTGGTGTGTCCAAAGTCATAGGTAAATATATTAATAAGCTTTTCTTTTCTTTAATTTATTGAATGACATTAATAGTAACACGAATGGATTGTAATTCTGCTACTTAATGTACTGTCAGAAACTGGAAAATTCAGGGGAAGCCTTACAGGAATCAGCATCGGAACTGTTAGTGAAACTCAGAAGATATGGAGGAGTTTCCAAGCACTTGGAGCTATAGCTTTTGCCTACTCTTACTCCCTCATACTTATTGAAATTCAGGTAACTCAAGCTAATCACTTTCTTAGCCTGATTATTTACAGTTTATATATTCGTAAGCTAATCATTGTTCGAATAACAGGACACTGTAAAATCCCCACCATCAGAAACAAAGACAATGAAAAAGGCTACTCTAATAAGTGTAGCTGTAACTACTGTTTTCTACATGCTCTGTGGTTGCTTCGGCTATGCAGCATTTGGAGACTTAGCCCCTGGTAACCTCCTCACAGGATTCGGATTCTACAACCCCTACTGGCTCCTTAATATCGCCAACGCAGCCATAGTTATTCACCTTGTTGGTGCATACCAAGTTTATTGTCAACCTCTTTTCGCCTTTGTCGAAAAATTTGCATCAAAAACATTTCCACAAAGTGACTTTATTAACAAGGACTATGACATCCCCTTGCCAGGAGGCTTTACCCCTTACAAGCTCAATCTTTTTCGACTTATTTGGAGGACAATTTTTGTATGCTTAACAACAATCATATCGATGCTTATGCCATTCTTTAATGATGTTGTCGGAATTCTTGGAGCTTTCGGTTTTTGGCCACTTACTGTTTACTTCCCAGTCGAAATGTACATTGTTCAGAAACAAATTCCCAAGTGGAGCACTAGATGGATTTCTCTCCAGATTTTAAGTGCTGCTTGTCTAATAATTTCCATCGCTGCTGCAGCCGGGTCATTTGCAGGAGTTGTCACTGATCTCAAGGTTTATAAGCCTTTCAAGACAAGTTATTGATGATCATGGGTGGTTTCAGTCTTTATTTTGACGAGCTTTCTCAAAAAAAAAAAGTGAAATTTGTGATTGTAAGATCATCTTTCATGTTCATTGTAACAAAGTTAGTAGGTGCAGCTGCACTAGTGTGGTTGACCTCAACTGTAATGTCTCCAAATTTTCTCTTCCCCCCGAAAAATCGGGTCATTGTATGTATCATCTATCATTATGCAAAGACAGTAAGAGGAAAAATTTCAGTTATTTCCCACAACATGAGCTTTTCAGACATCAAATAAGTGGAATCAAAAGCATAATCTAGTTACATATTTGCAAACGATGAAGATTAAACTCTAATCTTTTAGCTAATGCATTATAAATTGTCTGATCAAAGTGCAAACATAGTCCATAGGCTAATCATAGACACCATGTTAGAGTCTATATAACCTTTTTGATTTCATTTATCGGTTTTATAATCCGTGCAATACACATGCGGATGAAATCTAATCCGACGATTTCGTTGTGCATCAGTGAATGATAAAACAAAAATGTCTGGGTGATCAGAACTATTTCGATACTGATTCTAAAGTGATTAGAACTATTCTGATACTGATTCTCACACCAAACATCTAAATTGCTTTGTATGTTAATGAATGGTACATTAGCTCGTAGTCATCGCTACAATCACCTTTTTCTCTAAACCATCCAATTCATTCTTGGAATCATATGTAACACTATGACACAAGTGGTCTTTTCTATCACAAAGTTGTTCAGTTAAACAGAGTAATCTTAAGGACAATAATTTGAAGTGAGCAGGGTCCAGCTTCATATGATAAGACAAGACTAGAGTAACACGGATTTGGTCATAAAAATGTGTAAAATAAAAATAATAATAATGCTTTGAAGGTAATTTGAGACATCACAGACTTCGTGTCTGTAAATAAATTTGGAGCGCATTGCAGAATATTGTGTAAATAAAAATCAGAGCACATTGCAAAATATTATTCAAGTATCACGTACGTATGAAATACACAATACCTTAAATCATTTCTATCACGTATTTAGTATTGATGCGAATTTTTAAATTATAATACTTCATAGTTAGGGTTAATATATTATTTGTCAAATAGTCTAAAAGTTAGCTCAATCTTCATCCGAATTCCTTAACATATTGAACTCTAGTTATTTGTCAAATAGTCTAAAACGTAACTGATTTATGTAATGTAAATGCAATCAACTTGATTAGATTCGATTCGTTTAGTGATAACAATCATCAAAATATCGACTGTACGATTTGCAAGTGATGGAAATTTAGGAATAGAAGCAACATGAAGAAATTGAAATGTGAGGAAATGTAAACCGCTCTTAGAAAAGAAACATGTCACTTTCTTTTAGAGGATTCGGAGAATGGACAAAGATTAAAAAACAAACAACTTTTAGAGGGCATCTGTTGAAAAGAAAATGATTCCACCACTAGTGATGCAAATGGATGGAGGAGAAGAAGTACAAAACTTGGTAGAACTAAAGGGTGAAAGCCACAAGACACTTACATTGTGCCCTGGGAAAGATTTTCTAGATGCAGTTGCTGTTTCTTAACATACCCTCTACACATGCTTGGCATGTCTTGAAGATCTTCTACATAGGCTATAGCTTATAGCAGCATCCTTATTATTCACATACGATATATAAATATTAATTTTTCAAAGAAATGGAATTACGAAGATACAGGATTTGAAGTATCACTCCTATCATGAGCATCACCACCCGGTGTTTTGTTTCCTAAAAGTATCTATTTCAGAAAAGAACTGTTATTTCTGAAAAATAAAACAAAGGCTATCTTATACGATCACTTAGTGTAGGGCTGCAAAGCAAATCGTTCGTGAACAAAACTCGGGATTAGCTCGTTTAAGTGAACTCGGTTCGTTTCCTTAAACGAGCCGATCTTGAACATGAAAATGAACTCGGCTCGTTTAGCACGGAATCGACTCGGACTCGGTTCGAACTTCGAACTCGGCTAACTCGATTCGGTTTGAATAAAGTGTAAATATATTAAAAATAATAAATTTTTACTAATCATTTCTATAAAAGATTTCACATTTTTTAAAGTAAAATTTAAGACATATTTTTTTATAAATTTTGCTTATTATAGAGTAAAGTATATAATAATTTTGGAGTTATCCCGAAGATTTCATAAAGTGAAAGTGTGAACTGAAATTAAAGAAAAAGAGATAGGCCAACTATAAAAAGTAAGTACTTATACTTCAATGTGGGGGAAATGGAAAAGTTATCCCCTACTTATAAATCTATCTATACTAAACTATAATAACCGGAATGAGGTATAATTTGGTTCAACCTCCATTTTGGTTATCCCATCTCACGACCGTTGGATCTTCTTAATCAGATGATCAGAACCGTTAGATCAAGATATTAAAAAAATGTACTAGCCAAACTCCCAGGTTCGAATACTTTCAACAACAAACATTTATATTATTATTTATAAAAATAAAAATAAGTTCACAAGATGCTCTCAGGTTCGAATCCCTACAACAACAAACTTTTGTATTATTATTTATAAAGATACAAATAACTTCTAGGTTTGAACACAACAACTATTTATATTATTATTTATTAAGTTACAACTAAAGTGAATAGTTCGAATCTCTCGATCATATACTATTTTATATACTATTTGATCTTACCTTAAAATTATACGCATTCAGATTAAAATCATAATGATATAACTATTAATTTAGTATTTAATTATTTATAAATTTTTATTAAAATTGTATATAATATAAATAAAAATATTAAGAGAACCCGTGCATCGCACGGGGTGTAAGCTATACTAATATTAATAATTTCAATTTAGGTACTTGTATAATCCTACTTGTGACTTGTTTTTGATTTTTTTAATTTTTGATTTTTTAATAAAATAATTAACACAAATTCGAATTTTATATCTTATTAATATATAATATTTATATTTAAATCATTTTATTTATATTTATATGAACTATTATGTGTTTTAAAATAAAATGATATAGATCACAAAACAAGTGTAGAGTGTGAGTGTGGGTATATCATTATAAGATAAGATGAGTATTTGATCTCTATATAACTTGTAGAATTATAAATTATACTTTAAGGCTGATCGATTAAAAAATATATGTGAATTATTAGTGGGCAACTCAACTTTGTTCAAACTCGGCTCGAGTTCGGCTCGAGTTCGGCTCAACTCGGTTGTTCGGAGCAAACTCGTGTTCAGCTCGTTTGTTAACGAGCCGATCTTGAACATCATTTTTGGCTTAGTTATTAAACTCATATTCGTAGTTAAAGGAGGTTATACATATTCGTAATAAAAATTAATATGCAAAATTAACTCATAAAAATGTTAATTTATTGTGATTGTGTTGGTATAAAGATTAACATGAAAAATGTTATATACTTTATATCTTCTTTA
This sequence comes from Anethum foeniculum, assembly GCA_003724115.2. Taxonomy (NCBI): domain Eukaryota; kingdom Viridiplantae; phylum Streptophyta; class Magnoliopsida; order Apiales; family Apiaceae; genus Anethum; species Anethum foeniculum. The sequence goes on along the minus strand of PHNY01110556.1, from coordinate 26,071 downwards.
TAAAAAAAAGTAGATTTTTTAATAATGAATAAAAATGAAGTTTTAAAAATAAGAAAAAATACAAGACTCTTTATAATTATCAAAAATCTCGGCAGTAGAAATAAATTCTATCTGCTTAAATTTTTAATTAAGAGTCAATTATCTTAACTTCATTTAATTAGTCATATCTTGCTTGTATGTCCAAATTTATTTTATTATTAGGTACACTCCAAACTGTTCTTTTTTCATGCTTCATTTCTTACTACTTTTTTTTTTTGGTCAGGAATGACTTTTTACATCATGAAACGCCCGTAATTCAAATCCGGAATAAGGGAGTTCTTTCATTAAAGAAAATTTATTATGTAACAGAAAGGCACGCATGTTCCATTCAGACACTTAGACAATAAGATTTTAATGTCTGAAAATAGAACACCTTAAAACAGCACCTGAAAAACAAAACAAAAATAATTAAATCAACAAAACAAAGAAATTAAATCACTCGCAAAACATTGATAATTACATTAAAATAATAATATAGGATAGATAAAATATAAATTTAACCAAAGGGGATCCCTTTGGTTAGATACCTCATTTAAAACTATAAAATATTATAAATATATAATATTTTCATTTAATGAAACATAATCAACCATCATTTATGGTCAAAACTCCATCATAAATGGACCATAATATGACACGCATCAAATATGGCACTACCCCTTACAGGCACAAAAGTTATTCAAATTGAATTTTTTTTGTTAGAACTTGAACTAAATAAAACAATAAAAGTCGTAATTAAGAATAGTTAATAAAATGAAAGCAAGAAATTTAAAAATGATAACTCATACTATTAAATGATAACAATTATTGAGAGCGATGTTTAAAAAAAAACAATTATTGAGAGCAAATTATGCAATTTAAAAATGGTAACTCATACTATTAAATTATAACAAAACACTACTACATTTAAGCACACAAAATATACATCATAATATGGAAAACCATTACCCTAAAATTAAGCTCATGAATTGCTAATATTTAATTGCATTAAAATAGATCTACCAAGATTATCTAAAACTTAAACTAACAAAATTAACAAAAGTTAAAATCATGGCAAAAATAACAATTACCTTATTCAAGCTATATCAAATATTACCCATAATGATTGATTTACTCACAATGATTGAGAAAATGTCGATTATCTTTTATAATACCTCTTACTCATTTATTTTAAAAATATCTATATACTCTCTCTGTCCCACTAAGATCTTTACGTGCACTGTTTGCACGCATTTTTGAGGTTCTATAAAGTTTCATAATTCTTCTTTTAAAATTTTTTTTAATAAAAGTTTAAATAATAAAATTTTATTCAGAAAAATAAATTAAAAAAAATTTATGGAACTATACTATAAAAAAGAAGTCTTAAACAACGTGCTTGTAATGTAAATAATTGAATGAGATAGAGGGAATAATAGTTAAAAAGAGGCTGCTGGCGTAGCAAACTGTCATGCCCCAAAAGATGGTTAATAAATTAAAACTGGTTGAATACTTATTACCTTTTGCACATGTCAGTATTTCCTTATTTCCCCTCCCTCTCTCCTAATTAATTATTATAGGCTACTAATTTTCTTTCTTCATTCTTTTCTAATTTTCTTTTTTCTTTCATTTGTAATTATTCCTAAAACACCTTTGAGGCATGTTGTCATATATTATTCCTATTTTAATACTTTAAATGAATTTTTTTTATTAATTATAAAACATATAATATATACATATTTTTGTTAGTTATAATTCAAGAAAAATTTACTATAAAAAAAACTTTAAATAGTTAACTTAAAAAATTGCTCAAATAAGCGATTCTTGAATTGATTAAGGGTCAATAAATTAGAAGAAATGCTCTCAGAAGGTTATACAGACTCATAACACATATTTCTTTAATTATAATTTGGTAATATTTATAATATATATTTTAATATTATATATGAAGATCAAACTTTTAATAATGAGAAAAAGATTAGACTTTTAAGTGATTTTAGTAGTGATTAGAACTCTTCACAGTAGATAAAAAATATCTTTGAAAATTTTAAGTGAAGTTTCAAGATAGTTATAAATTATATAATTGATTTTTGAACAAATTGTATTGTAAAAATTAGATCAGGAAACTTTTACACAACACTCTACAAATATTTCCCTTCCACTAAAATTTAATTATCTATTTTTATTTACTAATCCTAAAATAAACATCTACCTTTTAAATAACTCATCCTCAATTTAAAAATTTTCTCACCTCTTATTCTTCGTTAATAATTAAATTTCATTAATTCTTCTTACCCAAATAAACATCTACCTTTTAAATAACTCATCCTCAATTTAAAAATTTTCTCACCTCTTATTCTTCGTTAATAATTAAATTTCATTAATTCTTCTTACCCAAACTTTTCTTTTCTTTAATTTACTAATAATATATTACTAAGATTTAAAAAAAATATATATATATATATATATAATAAATTTAATAAACTCGTGCATAGCACGGGAACTAATCTAGTATCATACCAATTCTCCATCCCTGAACATAACCGCCCAACAATAATTTGCTTAAATGACCATTAATCCTATTAACTCATTTAATATGTAACTCACAAAATAAATATATAATTAATGTAATTTATTTATACATTATAATATTTTTTATTTTAATATTATATTTGATAAAATTAACTCAAATACAAGATATATAAACTCAAATAGATTTACATTTCGACAATGTGACTTTATGAAGATTTTAGAGGAACATTTTTACCCTTAATGATTTACCCAGTTTATTCTACTCGGATAATTCTGGATTTTTGGTACAAACGTAAGGGTTAGTTATTTACCCTTGACAAGAGTATTTTGAAATTAATTAAGTTTTTTCTTAAACATATTCAATCTATTTTAACATATTTTGCCATGAATTATTAAAATTGCTATTCTATTGAAAATTTGGAAACCTTATATACTTTGTAATTAAAACATTGTCTAAAAATATTACAAAATATATAATTTTTATACTCTACAAAGACCACTATTTCTTCTAAAATCTTGAAATTTTTAAATATTTTTCAATTAACACATTACAAAACATATTATTCTATAAAACATATTCAAATTGCAGAATATAGCTTGCAGATATAAATTTTATATATATATTAAACATAAATGATTTCCAGTTATATATATTTATATATATATATAACATAAATGATTTCCAATTTTTTTTATGAAATAGTAATTTGTATTAAGTATATAATAGTACGATTTACAATGTTGGTTCGATTGCAGTAACATATATTATACTCTACAAGTCCAAAGTCTCCGACGAAGTCTCCCTGTAATTTCCTTCTGCCAACTACAGTAATTTTTTAAATTATCGTGAAGTGTAAACATTATGATCGGAAAAATACAAAAGTGATTTGAAACGAAAAATTAGATTAGGTATTACTTCTGTGGTTTTTTTTTATAAAAAAAAACATCTTTATAAAATTGCAAATTGCAACAAAACAATTACGGCCTTAAAACAAAAAATGCAATTCAATTTTTGTAAATTGATTCAAATTACATTGGTATGGTATCATAAAAATAATATTGGTTTCATACCGTGATCAACTTGATGACATTTTACTGAAAGCAAATTCAGTGATCAACTAAATGTGATATCAAATGCAAACAATCAAAATCAGACGCAACTTGGTGTCCCAGCCCCTCACTGTCTCATTTTACCAAATATTTGAACCCCATTATATCCCAAAGTCTGAACACAAAACATGTAAATTTATAAACTTTTTCATTATTATACAAATCATCATACATATATATACAAGATACACAACTTCATGTTTCCCTACACACACAACAGATTTATATAAGATTAGATAAAGAAAGGGGTAAGTAATTTAGTTTGGGACAGAGAAAGAGGGAGAAGGGAAGAAAATATTACATGCATTGTATCCTTGGATATAAGGTGAGTGGTAGAATTTTGCGCAAATGCCCTAGATTTTTTTTTTTGAAAAATAGATATTAATGTTTCAAGAATTTTTAGTCTGCAGATGCATACACTGCAACTGCAAGCATCACAATAGTATTAGATGGGCTGACCCGACCCAACGACATTGCAGCCCTCGACCATCAGTATACAAGTTTCAACCTAATGACATTGCAGCCCTTGGCCATCAGTATATAAGTTTCAAACACCTATCACCTATGTGATGTTTATCTAAACATAGTACAAAAGTAAATTATTCAAAATAGTTGGTAATTTATTCAAAACAACACAACCCACTAATTTAATCCAAAAACCATAAATCACAGTTCCAGGCTTTACTTGCCAATCTCCTTCGAGTTCCTGTCCTTGTTCGAGATATAAATCTACAAATACACACACACGCATCATCAAAACAGGCTTGAGAGGTCTCACTCTTGCCACGTTGTATAGACATATTAATGGAAGCACACAATCTTCCAAATGATAAACTAAGCAAACCACAGGAGTATTGTTAAGCCGAGGAGAGAGCTCTAGTCCTATTAGGCTATTACTAATCTTGCAGTATACCGTATACGCACAGGTAAATGAGGAAAAATATGTTGGAAGCTTTGAGGATAGTCTAGTGGCTCTCATCCCCGTTCTGACCCTCTTGACAAGGACAAGAGTTAAAACCCTTAACCCCGGCCTCATATTTAAAATCTAATGCATAAATGTACCATGAAATGAAAGTTCACTGCCGAGCAATTTCATCTACTTTAACATCTTGCAAGATATAATGTACTTATAAACCGGGCTATGCCCTATAATGCACCCGAGGTCCCGACAAACAATTCCCAGTTCTGAGAAATTGCACTCGAAATAACCCTTTCTTCGATTTTATAATGTATCAATAATAGTTATACACAATAAGGCCCAGTAACGCACAGAAATTATGCAACCACAAATCAAAGATTACAAATTTCAGCACTCTTGTCTAAGAATTTGAAGTATAAGGTCCTGGATGACGACGATGAGCACCACCTCCGAAGATTCTGTGATACAATCACCTTGCAACAATAAAAGGCTATGGCGGTAGGGTACTGCCTATATTTCATCTGGGAAAACACTAGTACTCTGTGGTGTAATTATTTCGTATCTTCTAAAAAGTACTGAAAAAGTACAGGTGAACAAATTTACACTAAATTGTATCAAACAATCATGAGATGTGAAAGTTAAAAGAGACTGATACAACCAAAAAAGAAAAGTACAAAACCCATGGAACCACACCGATTTGAGGTTTAGAAAACTTAGTCTGTTGCACTGGATAGTTGAAAACAACCTGTTCTTGAGATGATTCAAGCTTCCAAGCAAAGAAGATACGACCGATTGACTTGTCAGTCAAGTGGCCTGAAAATTGATGAGCATACGTCTTGCATGTCTTATAGTTCTTCAGAGCTAAATTTGTTATATGCTTCCTGTTACACGATCCCAAAAAAAAAAGGCTCAAATGGATTCTACTAAAGCAAGTAATAGACTCTATTTCCAATAGTTCACTTGTAATACATGAAAGAGCAAGGTCAATTGACATGACTAAGCCACGAAAAATATAGTGTACTATAATAAATAATGAAGTGGTATGGCCCTCGCCTCTTTTGCAGGAGGTTGAGGGTTCAAGCCTTATCAAAGGCAAAGTGAGTTCAAGCCTTGACAAAGGAAAAGTGTGTGCACTCAAAAAGAAAAAATTACATAAAAACCTAAAAAATCTAGAAATATATCTATGACTGGACTGTAGCGCTGGTTAGGAGTAGTAAAACAAATGCCACACCACTAAGGCATGCAATTAAATAGATAAAAAGACAATCATAGGGAGACCCGCCCTTCCTCTCTGTTAATCCTGAAAACACCACTACAGAAAAAAGTTTGGCCTGCTCCCTAGCCTCCACCAATCCTCCCTAAATCCCAACCCCATCTACAGTGATACGCAAACCACACAACCAATCTGGACATGGAGAGGTTTAAAGCCTCCAAGT
>PHNY01110497.1:11990-23770 GCA_003724115.2 Anethum foeniculum | reverse complement strand
CAATCTCCCCCAACTTGTACATGTGAACATATGAACAAGTTTAAGAATTTGATGATGACAAAACAGAAATCTAAATGCAAGAATGAAAATTTACTACAACTCAATCATATGAAAAATCAGAGATTATTCTTCAATCCTGCTATACCCAGTTGCTTCAGAAAATAATTTCTTTACAAGATCTTCTTCTGCTTTGTTCAAGTACATCTCCAGCTTAATTCTGAGATCTTTAAGCTCTGGAGTTGAATCATCAATCTAATAGATAGCTGCCCTTAGGTCTGGAACCTTTGCTCTGCTCATATGAAAATCATCTAGCTGAATAACTCCAATGTCTTTACCATCTGGATTGAATGTGACAACACCCATACCCAACTGTTTAGTGATCTCAGCACCTCCTTTTGGCATATTAGCTATTGTACCATCATGAAGTTCATATTTAGGAATAACTGGATAAACTGTCTTGTAAGAAATATCTCTTTGCTTAATTTGAATATGTTTTTTAATAAAATATGACCATCTGGCAGTATCAGAGTTTATGACCTTCAGTAGATAGTGAATGTACTCCAGCTCCTTCCAGGATTTAATCAACAGATTCTCCTCAGCTACTCTCAGCCTCTTCCCATTAGATTAGAAAATATATTAGTTTTTCCTTAGGTGTGTTCCCATCAAAATGATCAAGAACATGAAAGACAGGGATTACTTTTTGGAAGTGTATCAACTGAACTTCTTCACCTAGGACAATAGTAAGGGATGTAGGATCTTTAATGCTAAGAGCATCTCCTTGATAAACTCTTTCACCTTTCACACGAAGACTGTCTCTAGTGTTGGGTTGTCTAGCTAACACCTTTCCACTGAAGACATTCTTTCATAGCTCCTCATTCTTTGGCTGAGGCACTGCTGTACTCTTCCATAGAAGATTTCTATTCTCAATAGTAGATAACTGTGAGAGATCAAGATTTGCAGAATCAGTATTTACCTCACCTTCATCAGTATTTAGAATATCATCAGTATTTGCTACTTCAGGATTAAGAACTTGTATGTCAAGATCAACTTGAGCAGTGTCAGAGGTTGATAAGAGTTGTTTATCAGTTTTTACTTCTTCAACATGAGTAGTATCAGTGGTTGAAGCTTCCTTAAGCTTTTCTTCCCAATCAGCACCTTCAATTAATCTTCTTCTTTTCTTGCTGACTTGGAAATGAGCTTCCTCTTGATCCTTTTCTTTTCTCACACCCTCATCTGCTCCAATCTAGTTAGTGTCTGGATTTTCAAATATTGGATCTACATAAACTGGAATAGATTTGGGTTGAGGAGGTTCATCAATCTTCTTCTTCCCCTTATCTCTCCTATCTGCTTGTAGAACAACTTGAGATCTTGTAACAGGTCTGTCAGAATTTGTAGCTTTATTAATCACAATGCCTTTCTCCCTAGGCCTTTGTGTTCTTTTCTTCTTTGAAGAGTTGGTTATGGCTCTAGCAACATCACTATTTGAACTTGACTTCAGAAGAGCAAAATCAGCTTTCATCTGCTTGATCTGTTTTAGATCCATACCATCTTCCTGGAGAAGTCTTCTAGCTACAGCTTCATCAGCATCAATGATCTTCTGACTCTGTAGTAGAGAGTATTTGACTTACCTTCTATCTCCATAGTTTGCATAAACTGACTTGCTTCAGTACCAGCTTCAATCATCCTGTTAGCTTGGACATCATCAGCATTTGTTACCATCTGAGTTTATTCTTCAATTCTGACTTATGTGGTAACATTGGTCAGCTTATATGTTGTTGTTAGAGTTCTTCCTCTTCCTCTACCATTAACACCACCACCTCTAGTCCTAACAGACTTGCTAGCACCAGCACCACTTCCACTTGCTCCATCCTTAACTTCTCCCTTATAGCTCCTTAGTGAATTTCCACCCTTTTTTCCTCCACCAGCAGCATCAACATCTTCATCCTCTTTATTACCTTTGATAGAGGGAGTGCATTTAGATTTGATAACTTTCTCCCTCTTTTTGTCATCAGCAATATAGAAAGATAAGAGAAGTTCTATGGAATGCTGCAGAGAAGTGAGCTGTTCAGACATAGCATCTTGCTTCTGTTCAATATCTATTTTCCTTTCAGTGATTGGCTTTACAGCTTTCTTCAATGCAAGATCTTGCTTAGATGTAACATCATCAAAAGAAAGACTGATTTTTCCAACCTCATCCTTGGTCGCTAGATGAGCATATGAAGAGATTTGATCAAGATAGTAGATGCCTTAAGATGTGAAAGGATTGCTGGATCTTTGATAGATTTTTCAGCTGTCTCCAAATGAGCATGAATGGCTTTATAATCAAATGATTGATCAGCATCCCTCCACTTTGAGTTCTACTCATCAGATTTATTCTTCGCAATTAAGGCACTAGAGAGTATTCTTTGCTTCTCCCTCTCCTCTTCCTCTGTCATATCTTCAGGAAATATTATTTCATTCAAATCTTCACTCGAATGAAGTTGGACATTAATAGAACCCGATAGGGGATGAGCATCATCAGGAGCATCATGTGCCACTTCATCTTTAGCAGCAGGATTGGGTGGATTGACCTAAGCCACTTCTTCTATAGCATCAGGAATTGTAGTTCCACAATCAAATTCAACTGTGTGAGCCAATCTCAGACTCCACATCATCAGCTTCTTTCATATCAGCTTTTGTTGCCCCTTCGTCTTCAACAACAACAGGTATTTGAACCTGAGCGATCAAGTCTTCAGCAACAACATCAGTAGCTTGCCCTGCTAACAGTTTATCTTCATCTACTACCACTGTAGCTTCAATCTTTGGTGAATTGGGAAAAACTGGATGGGTTGGACTTGCTGCAGTATTAATGGAGATTCCCATTACTACATACTCTTGTGTTGCCATAGAAGGAAAACAAAAAGAGTTTAACTGTAGAGAAGCGTTAGTATGTATACCTGCAGGATTAGTATCAGCTTTTGGTGACCCAGAGTGAGTATTCTGTATTTGAACAGTCTGAAAATCAGAACTTGTTCCTGGAGTACTCTTAGCACTTGCAAGATAACACAATAAAAAATTTTAGATCTCTATATTCTTTTAAAAGTGGTCTCACCACTCCTCACTTCGCACATCTCATGACTTTCAATAGTCAGAGTTTACTCACTTGAGCTTCTAAGCTCATTCTCTCATCTACCTCTGCTTTTTCCAGGTCATGAGCCTGCCTCTCTTTAAAATTCTGTTTTTCACTCAAACTTTTCTCACAACTCACAGAAAAGCTCAGAAAATTATGTCCTACAGAAATCAAAGATAGCTAAGAAGAGTAGACTTCAGTCACATGAACAGGGGTACCCACAAAGTGGACTGTTCATGATCATCCAGCAGTATATAAGAGAACAGAAAGAAAACAGATAAATTATGAAACTACTAAATCAGTATATGAAAATGCTGATAAGATATCAGAGTTTATACCTTGAGCAGTTTCATCTGCAATCACTTATACAGGATCAACTGGAAGTGCCTCAGAGATACTGACTTTAGCAGCTCCTTCCACTGTAGTATGTACAGTTCCTGTCGGATCTCGTACCAATATTGATGTTTGTCCTTTGTCTGCTTCATCATTTACTAATGAAGGTTCTTGTGTGACAGGATGACCTGAGAGTACTGTATCCCTTTGAGACACAGGTTCTTGTGGCTCTCCTTCCTCTTCTGAAAATTTCTCTTCAGGCAATTCTTAGAGATTCACTCGAGCAACCATCTTCCTCTTTCTTGAATTGTGCTTTGGTGGCTGAAGATCAGCTTTTAAATCTCCCATATCAACAGTTTTTGAGACGTCTTCTTCAACCTTTTGAGGTAAAGGTTCTTGTGGGACTGGATTAGTAGTAGCTGCTGCATCACATTGAGATGCAGGTTCTTGTGGGCTTGATCCCTGCTGATAATGGTGTGGCTTAAACACCCTTCTAGCTCTAGCCTTCTTAATTTCGGACAATGTGCTTCTTGTTTGTCTCCTCTTCTCAGGTGGAGTGATAGCAGAAGTTGGGACAGTAGTGTTCTTCTTAGGCTGAGAAGAACTTTGGTCATGATGACCACCAGCTGCTGCAGCACCAGCAGGCTTGAGCTTCTTGAATCTAGATGATAAGAATGCATTGTCTTCATCATTAGTGTCTTCATCCACTAACCGTCTCTTGGACTTAGTGCTCTGAGTCCCACTTTGTGACCCCGTTAAGCTCCCAGTGTGTGGTGGCTTTTGAAAAGTCCCCAATCCTGATTGCTTGGAAGCATCAGACTTTGCTAACTTCTGCTGTTTTACAACAGATGCCTTTTGGGAGGCATCTGAGGTGTGTTCTGTTTGGTGTGTTTGGGTTGTGGAGATTGGGTTAGCTGCAGGGGGGTTGTCCTGTAGCTTCCTGCAGCCTAGCTCCTTGCAGATTTTTAGACCATAACAGTAGGAATAGCTGCAATTAGCACTTGCCTGACCCATGCAGGCACCCTAAACGGAGGAACGATATCGTTCTTACCATCCCTGCTGATAAGGTCCTTAAAGGCCCTTTTATTTAATTTAGAGCAATCTACTCTGTCAGCAGTATCTATCTCTGCAGCAGGAAAGCAATAAGAAAACAAAAGATGACAAAATCTAACATAATAGACTGTATACCTATCAGCAGTTAATCTATCACCTATAAACCTTAGCAAAATAGTACCAAAATCATACTGAGAGCCAAAGATAAGAGAATACCCAATTTGTTGACTCATCTGAGGAAGGGCATCAAAATTTGTACACTTGTTTGAGAAATACCTTGTGATGTAGTTGAAGTAGAAGTTCCACTCCACCCTTAATCCAGGCCTCTTCAACTGACCCATTTTTTCTAGAGGTCCAGAATAACCAATGGAAGTGAAGAAATTCTTCATGAGTGAATAACCAATGAATATGGTATAGCTTTCATGGTTGGGTAGATGAAGAGCAGCACGAACAATTGTGGGAGTCACAACTTTCACTTCATCCCTATGAGAGAAGATGATATCGGTGTCCCATTGTCATCACCATCATCAAATTGTGCAGATCTTTAGAACTCGAGAACCTGCCTTCCAGAAATTATTGGTGGATTTGTAAGAGAAAAACCCACTTCACTTGTTCGTAGAAAATCTTGAATGATATTGAAATCAGAATCGACTCCATCCTTATCAAGAATGGCTGCAAAATTATTAGTAACAAACTCTGTCCTATTGAAAACAAAAGCTTTGGTTGCCATTAGAGCTGTAAACGAACCGAACTCGGACGAACTCGGACGAACTCGGACGAACTTTTAACGAACTCGAACAAAATCTTAACGAACCGAACATTGTTCGGTAATCTTATCTGACAAAATTTCTTGTTCGAACTCGAGTTCGGTAATATTCGAACTGAACACGAACTGTTCGCGAACATAGCGAACCGAACCGAACACGAACTGTTCGCGAACATTATATATATATTTTAAAAAAATAAATTTAAATTTTATTTTATGTAAAAAATTATAGCCAACTATTAATTAAATATTTTTTTACCAATAAAACAATTATTTTAAATAATTATAAAATATAATTAATGTATATTATAAATAATACATGTATTATATATACATATAATATTATAAATATACTATTTTTTTTAACCGAACTCGAGCTTAACGAACGAACCGAACTCGAACCGAACTTGAACCGAACTCGAGTCGAACACCTAAAAAGTTCGGTTCGGTTCGTTAAGACTATCGGACAAGAAACGTTGTTCGAACTCGTTTCGATAAGCTTATCGGACGAGCTTATGGAACTCGAACTCGAACTCGAACGAACCGAACGAGCTTAATGAACAGTTCGGTTCGTTTACAGCCCTAGTTTCCATTGATGTAGTTTAATCGAAGAAATTTGAGATCTAGGGTTCCAGAGTTTAGAGAATTCGAACAAGGGAAAAGAGAGAGTAGAGAGAAGAGAAACAGTTTCTACAAAAGTAAATATGAATCATATTTGAAAATTAGTTTTACCTCTCTTTATCTTTTACCGAACATGGGCACATGGGCTTGGACAGCTGGAAGCAGATTAGCGGCTGTTGCATAATTGGTGGAGCAAAAGAACTAGGTAATTTATAGACGTGCACAATTATACAAACTTATTACCCATTTCTTCACACAACATATGAACCGTTTATCCAAAAACAAAGTTAATACGTTTTATGAACTGTCCAACTATGAATCATTACCGTATTTATCTTTAAAAAGATAAAGTCAAATACTGAATTAAAGTAAAATCTGATGACCATCAGTAGTTGACCGTTGACCCTTATCATTGTTTATAAAAACTCATTTTTACATAAAAACTGCAGAGTTTAGTAAACAATTTCAAATAAACATGGTATCAGTATTTAACAAGTTTCATAAATACTTAAGTGAAGATACCAACTCTGGGCTTGAGTTGCCTTAGACCGTTGCAGCTATTCTTCAGTAATTGAGAAATGACCAGTTATCATTCCCAACTCATTCACCAGTCTTGTAAATGTTGCTTCACTCAAAGGTTTGTTGAATATATCTGCTAGTTGTTGGTCTATGGGCACAAAGTGCAATTCTACTGTTCCTTCCATTACATTCTATCTAATGAAATGATATCTAATGCTGATGTGCTTTGTCATTTAGTGTTGAACTGGATTTCCTGTCATTGCAATAGCACTTTGATTATCACAATATATAGGAATTTTAGAATATTCTAACCCATAATCCAGAAATTGATTCTTCATCCAAAGAATCTGAGCACAACAGCTTTCTGTAGCAATGTATTCAGCTTCAACAGTGAAAGTAGAAATTGATTTCTATTTCTTGCTAAACTAAGAAACCAATCTGCCTCCAAGAAATTGGCAGGTTCTACTAGTGCTCTTCCAGTCTATTTTGCATCCTGCAAAATCAGCATTTGATTAACCTCTTAGCTTGAAGTCTGAGTCTCTAGGATACCATAATCCCAGATTCATTGTTCCTTTAAGATATTTGAAAATTCTCTTCACAGCTATTAGGTGAGGTTCCCTTGGATTAGCTTGAAACCTTTCACAGACACAGGTAGCATACATCATATATGGTCGACTTGCAGTTAGATAGAGTAATTAGCCAATCATCCCCTTGTAACTGGTTATATCTACTGATGCTCCAGTGTTTAGGTCCAGTTTTGTGGTTGTGGCCATTGGAGTACTTGTAGTTGAGCTATCTTGCATTCCAAATCTTTTAAGCAAATTTCTGGTATATTTAGCTTAATTGATAAAGATTCTTTCATCAGTCTGTTTGACTTGTAATCCCAGAAAATAACTCATTTCCCCCATCATACTCATTTGATATTTAGACTACATAAGCTTAGAAAACTTCTGACAGAGTTTGTCATTAGTAAACCCAAAAATGATATCATCGACATATATCTGAACTAACAACAGTTCCTTGCCATGATTTAGATAAAAGAGAGTTTTATCTATTTTACCTCTTTTAAAACCACTTTCCAGTAAGAACTGAGCAAGTGTTTCATACCATGCTCTAGGAGCCTTTTCAGTCCATAGAGTGTTTTATCCAATCTGTAGACATGATTTGGATATTGTGGATCAATAAACCCTGGAGGTTGTTCAACATAAACTTCCTCTTCAAGTTCACCATTAAGAAAATCACTCTTCACATCCATTTGAAAGACTTTACACTTTATGTGAGCAGCATAGGCTAAAAAGATTCTTATGGCCTCTAGTCTTGCAACAGGAGCCAATGTCTCATCATAGTCAATACCTTCCTGCTGAGAGTACCCCTTTGCAACTAACCTTGCTTTAGTCCTTGTAATAATGCCCTCACTATCAATTTTATTTCTGAAAACTCACTTAGTACCAACAATAGATCTATTCTTTGGCCTTGGTACTAGTGCCCATACTTTGTTTCTTTCAAATTCATTTAACTCATCTTGCATTGCTGTGACCCAATCAGCATCTTGAAGAGCTTCATCCACTTTCTTAGGTTCATTCAAAGATAGAAATGAATGATAGAGACACTCATTTTCAGTCGCAGATCTTCTAGTCTGTACACCTTTATCAGGATCTCCAATAATTAAGTCGGGGGTATGTTATTTAGTCCATCTCCTAGCTTTAGGTAGTTGGCTTCTTGAACTGGAAGTTTCTTCATGATCCATTGTGTCTCCTTGTTGATTTTCAAAAGTACCTTCAGTATTTCCTGATGCTCCCCCTGAACCAGTGCTTCCATGATTATCAGAATTTGTCTCATCAGTATCTTCTAGACCTGTAATCTTCTTGTCGTCAAAAGACACATGTATTGATTCCATGATCACCTTTGTTCTCAAGTTGTAAACTCTGAAAGCTTTTGTTGACAGTGGATAACCAACAAAAATTTCTTCATCAGCTTTTAAGTCAAACTTTGTCAGCTGTTTAGGATGAGCTTTGAGAACAAAACACTTACTTCCAAATATATGAAAGTACTTCAAATTTGGCTTCTTTTCCTTCACCATCTCAAATGGTGTCTTTCCATGCTTGTTTATCAATGTAGAACTTTGAGTGAAACAAGCAGCTTGCACAGCTTCAGCCCAAAAATAAGTTGGCAGCTTTGCCTCTTCAAGCATGGTTCTTGCAGCTTCTATGAGAGTTATATTCTTTCTTTTGACAACTCCATTTTACTGTGGAGTTCCAGAAGTAGAAAACTCCTGTTTAATTCCTTTTGATTTACAGAACTATTCCATTACAGAATTCTTGAACTCAGTGCCATTATCACTTCTCAGAATTTTCACAGTATGTTTTGATCCTTTTTCCAGTTCTCTAATATGAGCAAGAAGAATAGATGAAGTCTCATCTTTCTTATGCAGAAAATACACCCATGTGTATCTTGTATATTCATGAACAATAACAAGTGCATATCTCTTCTTTGCTATTGACATTACATTTATTGTACCAAAGAGATCAATATGTAACATATGATATGGCTCAAGAATTGAGGATACACTCTTACTCTTGAAAGAAGCTTTCCTTAATTTGGCTTTCTGACAAGCATCACAGAGACCATCAGGAATAAACTGTGCTTTGGGCAGTCCTCTCACAAGATCTTTCTTCACCAATTCATTGATATTGTTGAAATTCAAGTAAGAAAGTCTTTTGTGCCAGTTCCAACTTTCTTCAGTAGAAGCTTTACTCAGAAGACAAATTTCTGAGCCATCAGTGTTTACAGAAAGCTTGATTTCATAAATGTTACCATGTCTGTATCCTTTCAAAGCAATTTTGTCAGTTGAACTACTGACAATCTCACAATGATCTTCATAAAAATCCACATGATAACCTCTATCACAGATTTGACTCACACTAATCAAATTATGCTTGAGTCCTGAGACTAGATCTACATTTTCTATAATGACATTTCCAAGATTGATTTTACCATATCCCATAGTTTTTCCTGTGTTACCATATCCATAAGAAACACTTGGGCCAGCTTTCTCTTTAAACTCTGATAGCAGGGATTTATTTCCAGTCATATATCCTGAACATCCACTATCCAAAACTAGGATATATTTCCTGTTACCCTGCAATTAGTAAAGCCACTAGTTAGAATTTTTAAGGACCCAGACTTGCTCGGATCCTTTGGGCTTATTAAGTTTGTTAACTTTTACAGCAGAAGACTTTCTATCAGAGTTTCTGTTAACAGTCTTAATATCAGGAGTTACACATGCAGAATTCACTTTATTGATTTTCAAAGAGGTTTTCAGTTCATAGTAGTTATAATACAAACTGTGATACTCTTTACATGTGTAAATGGAATGCCAAATACTACCACAATGAAAACATGGATTATGTGGTCTATATCTAACAGTCCCATGCCTAAACTCTGATTTAGGTCTGACAGTTGTGATATTCTTATTCTTCTTACAATTTAGAGAAATATGATTAGTACTACCACAGTTAAAACAAGCCTTTCTAGGTGCATTAGGAATTGGTCTATAGTTATTTTCTTTATTTATTCCTTTTTTTCTATTCCTATTCTTCCTAGGCTGTGTTTCCTTGTTTTTCTTTGTGATTTCTTTCAACTTATGCCTAAGTTGCTTCTGAGACATTAAACCAATGTTTATTGTCGTAGCTTTTACCTGTGTAATGCTATCAGTATTTAAGCTAGGCTTAGTTCCTGATGTTGATCCTTTTTCATTTACTAATTTCACATTATCAGTATTTAAGTTAAACTTAACAGGTTTTAGCTTAGACCTATTTCTTTTTATAATTCTTTCAGGAGTCCTTAGTTTCTTAATCTCAGCTTCGTTTTCTTTGTTTTCACATAACCTAATCCTGATTTTCAACAACCATTTCCAAGAATTTCCTGAGTTGTTCTTCCTGACTTTGTCCAGGTCCTGATAATTTCTTTTTTTTGCTAGTTCTTTTTCTAGATAAGCATGCTTTTTGAGCGGTTCCTGTTTAACATGAACTGCATCATCTCTTTCATTTTGAACTTCTAGCATAAAGATTAACACAACTTATAGGTGATCATTTCTTTTCTTAAGATCTTCATTTTTAATCTTAATTCTTTTATTTTTTAGTGTTTGATCCTTATAGCTAAGATGCATACATTTCAGAAATTTTCTTAACTCAAAAATATCATCAGTATCAAAAGTGAGAGAAGTTTGAGGTATCTTTTCTTCCAGAGGTGCAGAGTCGTCAGTATTTGCTACTGGTGCATAATTGACTTCTTCATCAGTATCTCAAGAATCAGCCCATTTTGTCTTCCTTGTGATGAGACCTTTACTCCTTTCTGTTTTATGCTTCCTGCATTCAGTTGCAAAATGCCCTATTCCATCACAATTGTAGCATTTGATCTTTGACTTGTCAAATTTTCCTGACTTTGACTCCTTTCCATCTTTCTTATTAAGGTTTCTTTTATCAGAAGATGAGCCTCTATTTGAAAATTTCTTTCCTTTTCTGAAGCCTTTGTACCCCATCTTTTTGAAGCTTTTAACCATCAAAGCTGCTAGTTATATCATCCCTTCATCATCAGTATCTCCATCAGTATCTGTGGAGTTATCAATGTTTGAGTCATCATCAGTATTTGATGACTCAGTATCGGACTTTGCAACCATTGCCTTTTCCTTAGAATGACTTTTCCTCACAGCTTTATCCTTTGATACTTTTTCTTCAACTTTCAAGGCAACAGACCTTGAATTGTTTCACTTTCTTTTGCTCCTTTGTCCCATCTCAAGTTCATGAGTTTTGAGCATACCATAGATTTCATCAAAAGACATCTCATCAAGATCATAGTTATCTCTTATGGTTGTTGATTTGAGATCCCACTTCTCAGGTAATGCAAGGAGAAACTTCAGATTTGAATCTTCAAGATTATATTCCTTATCAACCAAAGATAAATCATTCAGCAGTTTCAGAAATCTGTCATAGATCTCTGTCAGTGATTCATCTGACCTTGAATCAAAATGTTCATACTCCTGTGTCAGTATAGTTCTCCTGTTCTTCTTGATGGCCTTTGTTCCTTGACACTTTACTTCCAAAGCATCCCAAATCTCTTTTGCTGTTTTGCATCCAATCACCCTGTTGGACACAACATTATCAAGACTGCTTGAAGAAGATGTCTCACCTTTGCATCTTTCATTATTAAAGATTTGACCTCAGGAGTGTAATCTTTTTTCTCCTAAGGAATAACCTTTTGAGGTGGATCTCCAACAGCAACAAGGAGCTTTGTTGGTTCATGTGGTCCATCATAGATCATGTCAAGGTATTCAGGATCTGTGGCTTCCAAGAACATAGCCATTTTCACTTTCCTTCAGCA
>PHNY01110491.1:20012-34272 GCA_003724115.2 Anethum foeniculum | reverse complement strand
TCAGGTATCTCCTAGGGACTGCAGATCAGGGCATTCTGCTGGCTTCTTCCTCAGCTGTTGAATTACATGCTTACTGTGATAGTGACTGGGCAAGTTGTCCTTCTACTAGACGTTCCACTACGGGCTTTTGTGTGCTTTTAGGTTCTTCTCCTATATCTTGGAAAAGTAAAAAACAGTCTGTTGTGGCAAGGAGCACGGCTGAAGCTGAATATCGTTCTCTAGCTCTTACTACATGTGAAGTTACGTGGCTGCAAGCTTTGCTCAAGGATATGGGCTTGTCCTCTCTACCTCCTATTGTTCTACATTGTGACAATCAGGCTGCGATTTCTATTGCAGCAAATCCTGTGAGGCATGAACGCACTAAACACATAGAAGTGGATTGTCATTACGTGAGGGATCAGTTGAAGTCTGGTTCGCTTGTAACACATCATGTGACTTCTCATCTTCAATTGGCTGATGTTCTTACTAAAGCACTTCCTGTCAAGCAGCATAAATTTTTACTATCCAAGCTTGGAGCTGTGACATCCCCAGCTCAGCTTGCGGGGGAGTGTTGAAGTCTATGGGANNNTTGTGTCATTTCCATTATATTAGTAAGGGTATAAGTGTACTTTCAGGTTAACAGCAGTGTATGTGTTTTACAGTGAGTGTGTGTATAGTTAGTTACAGAGTTTGTTAGGATGTATGATATAGTAAGTGTGCTGTAATCATTTGGGATGATCAATGGATATGTTTTCATTTCATCTTCTTCTCTGCATATGCATTTGATAACAGACTTGAGTTTTATCAAGTCAACAGGCAATTGAATTCTAATGGAAAAATATTCTGAATTCTCTCTGTGATCATTCCATTTGCAGGAAGCTGAAAACCCAAGTTGTCAATGAAAAGTATACTCAGAGAAAATGTCCGAACATGATACGAAAGTTTCTTGCAAATCCCCAGCACCTTTTACATCCAATTGCTTCGATTCTCAAATTCTGTAAATTAGTCAATTCCAGGAATAAGATGCTTCTAGTCGAATACTTGCCAAATTAACAGATTGCCGTAGTTACCATACTCAACTTGTATATGTCATATATGCTGTTCTTTGATTCCCAGAGTGTTGGTTATGCAGGTGCTTTTTCTTTGTTTTGGAAACCAATTTTACTGCATGGTGCAGATTAGTAGAAATCAATAACTTTGTAATATCTTGCTGGCCACTTTTGTCATTCTTTAAAACCTCATTTTACTTTGCAGCTGGTCCATTGTTTATCAAACATTATCATCTCATGAATCTAAAAAACCAAATCATGGGCAAAAGATCCAAGCATGGACATTTCACTCGATTTGAGCACACCTTGCTCTGATAAGAGTTGCCTAACAACGCAAGCAAGCCAAGCGGATATGCTGCGTTCTCGACTCTCGGAGGCTGCTTAAATCTCTTTACAAGCCCTGAGAAATTGTGCTCAGACCGGAAACTGTTCTGCCAGAGTTGTCAAGAAAGGCGCGACTCAGTGAAATAGATGTCCTTCAGAAACCTCCCATTGATATTGTGTTTGCATATAAAACGATTTGAACATTCTTATATCTGAAACATGTCTAGAAAAATTGACTGTCATTAGCAGTTCCCTTTCTCTCTAGAAAAATTCACAGATATGTTTGGTTTTTTACGTTAAGAAAAATTCTTTGCCCGAAATCAGTTGCTTTTTCCGTTCCAATTTCCAGTTGTTGCTAATTTTTTTTGTGCTAGACTGGTGTGAGCTGTTTCAAGTAGAGGCCGTCCATGCTCAGTAAAGGTCAATAGTTTGAGGTTTACCGTCTTCCTAAAATAGTTAACTAGTGATTTGTTTATTTGACAGCTAACTTAATGGTGAAAAATGAAAATACAGTGTTATCCAGAATTTTGCAAGGTTTCGTACATGATGATGAAATTAAGTCTTGTACACAAGATAAATGCCTTTGATTGAAATTAAGTCTTGTACATAATATAGATGCGAATTGTAAATTATAGTAACAATTGACTTGTTATTTTTACTAAGAATCTTGGTAATTCTTTGATTGAAAACTATATATTTATTATTAGATTCAATTAAATTTACTAAAACAATATTATTAAAGAAAATATAAGATTCAGTGTAATCAAAGTTGATGTTAAACTAAAATAAAATTTGGAAAAAGAAAGATTCAAAAACAGAAGAATGAATGTTTTTGATGACCTAACCTAACTTAGAGTGCATGCACAAATCTATAACATATTGAAACCCGTAATAAATAAATCAAAGAGAAATTATATTTGAAATTGTACGATTCTACTGAAACTAGCAAAAACATATTAGTTGACTCCAACTTCTCGTTAAAATATTGGATTGGTAAAAGTTTACCATCCTAAAAATTTTGACAACAAATATAAGATTCAAAAAAACTAAACAAAATGTTTATGTAATATTATCATGTAATAAAACACTTAAAATATTCACACAAATATTATTATTAATCAAAATAAAAGTTCTTACATGATTTGTAACAGAATGCCATTTGCATTTTCTTTTTTCCTCAGTTTTCATTTATTGGATGTCATTGCTTTTCATCCTGTAAGTCCAAATCTTGATAATCATGACATTATCTCTTATGAATTTATAAGGGTATATATTTATTAAACCAAAAAGTTGATATTTAGAATGCTTGACTTTAACTGGTCGATAAGAATATTGTTATGCATACGAAACTTAGAGCAACCAGAATGTTGCAGAGAAGACTGGGACTTTTTTTTTCCCCTGAAAGAATGAGCCAGATGCTTGTTATATGAATTTCGAAATGTAATTAGCTCATAAGAGCATAGAAAGGCCAAAGAGCATTTGACATGAAATAATTTTCTGAAGTGAAAACTATAGGTTGTTTGGTTGTTCCTCTGTATAGCTTTTCTTCATTCTCAGATAGAAGCGAGCTCTAATGGTCCATTTTAACAAGTAATTCGCCCCTTGTCATTCATTCTGATACTCTTCTACATGTGAAAAGGTTGAAAGAAAACTGTCAAAGAATAGAGATTATGTCAAAAACCTTTTAAGCGCCATCTTGTTCTTGACTAACAATCTTGGAAAAGCAAATGAAGGACTCCTAGCTCTAATTATGCATGTCTCTAGCATCTAAATATTTCTTTCAACACGTTGTTTTCCAGTAGGAGATTAGGATTGGTTAAAAGGTCTGATTAAGTAGGCGGTTGCCCTGTTCTGGAATTTTTAGCAAACTAATGCTCTAGAGTTCTGTATGAAAATGGAAATGCTATTTTGATGACCTTTAAGAATGATTATTGCTGTTAAAGTGTTGACATAATGATATTTAGTATTTAACTGAGATGCTCATTCACATTTTCTATTTAGTTTCTTAGGGGGATACAGATTATGACTCTCACTTCTGTTTGCTTAGATGTACTACACTCATCTGGACAACTGCAAGTTTGCAAGGCCTGATGACATTGTCTAGTTTTCGGAGAAGGAAACGGATGATTGACTGGATCACTTTACATGTAGAAAAATTTATGTCGTACTTGACAGAAAAATTATTTATTTGGTGGAGATTTGCTCATTTTTGGATGTCTGGATGAGATAGGCAAATCAAGATGCTGTCTACAAAAGTGGTCTAAATTTCAGCCTCAACTGCTTGGTGCTTCTTATGCTTGCTAAATTATTACTTCTCGAATCATACACCTCTTTCTGGTTTGATCTTTCTTTGCTTTAACAAAGCAGCTGTCATCGTTCATCGTCTAGATTGGCAATTGAATTCAAGTGAACGATTATTCTAAATTCTCTTCTGATGTTTCCATCTGCAGAAATACTAATACCTAAGTTATCTATGAAACGTACATTCGACAAAATGTCCAAACATGATAGAAAAAATTCCGGAAGTCTCCTGCACAATTAGCATCCAATTGCTTCAATTCTCAAATGCTATAAATCAGTCAATCCCAGGAATGAGATGCTTTTAGTCGAATACTTGCAGAATTAACAGATTCCGGGAGTTACCGTTATCAAGTTGAATATGTCATATATGTTCTTTGATACCTCCAGTGTTGGAAATGCAGGTGCTTGTTCTTTGTTCTGGAAACCAATGTTACAGCATGCGCATCTTAGTGGAAATCAATAACTTTGTACTATGATACAATAGTATCCAACTATGTACTATGATACAATAATATCTTGTTGGCCACTTGGGTCATTCACTAAAACCTCATTTTGCTTTACAGCTAGTTCCATTGTTTATCAAACATTATCATACCATGAATTTAAATAACCAAATCATGGGCAAAAGACCCCCACTCCTGACTGCTGAGCCCCTGTTTAGGTAAATCACACTGAGTTACAATGCACAATGCATAAGAGTCAAAAACAAAAACAAAAAAGAACAGCCCTCTACAATAATTCTGCAATAGTTTTTTCCTTTGGTCACTGAATACTCAATTTTTTATGTTACTATTATTAAAAAGAAAAGGATCAATCACCTAAAAAAGCACCATAAAAAAATAATTACACTACAACAAAAAAAATTTGTCAATTTTTTTAGTATTTGCAGATTTCACTTCATAAGAATTTTTTCTTCGCTATATAGAAAAACATTGTACAAAAATTTCTAAGTGAAATTCTTATAAAAAAATGAAAGATCCGAATTGGTTTTCAAAACGGATCCAAGTGTCACGTATTATGATTGACTCTAACTTAATTTAGTAATAATAAACCCGGATATCACATAAATTTTACCGACAAAAACATGAGTAATGCTACTTATTCTAAATTAAATTTCGAAAATGTTCCCAAATAAAATATGGTGTATTTTCATTTGTAAGATTTACATGTATAAATAATGGGTCTATATCATTTACGAGATAATAACCAATAAAACTAAGATAACTTAATTTAAAAACAGTTTTGACGATGAATTCGGTATTTTTAGCATTTTTCTAAAAACATCCCCAATTGTCATATCATCAACGTGTTACATCATTTTAATTTCTGGGTAAAAGTATTAAAATCTTATAATTCCAAATAATAATTTTTTTTTCACTTATTATTATATATGGTTTTAATTATTATATACATAAAATAGAATCTTGGGTAAAGATCTTGATTCTTGGTATATCGTAAAAATGCAGTCACAGTCTTGCTACTTGTGCCCGCCACGCCAGTAGATACATACACACATACATCTCCTATTCTCCCCGGTACCTACGGCCACTCTCCCCCAACCCTCCTCTCCTTTTATCTATACATACATATACCTCCACGTATATGTACGTATAGATATGCACTAGATTTGATGCTCAGATGATGAGCACCTGAGGATCTAAGTATACTAGAGTAGTTCTGTAGCTTAAATATCAAGTTAGTGAAAAATGCATAGCAGGAGAGGAGGTGGGGGAGGATCGAAAGCGGAAACGATGAAAGATAATAGGACGAAGCAGATTAATGATGCTCTTGATAAGCATTTGGAGCGATCTTCGTCTAGAGGCGGAGGAGGAGCTGGAGGATTAGTTTTACAGGATAAGGAAAGGTTTTCGATGTTATCGGGCAACGGGAAGGCTTCGCTTCAGCAGAAGCTTATTGGTAATTTATGTTCATGTTCGACTACAAATCATTTTAGCCTGTAAATTTTCCGGAATGTGTATTTTGTTTATTTATTATGTGTATTATTGCTTCCGTTCCACTTAAATTGACTTGTTTGATTTTTGTTGAATTGACGAATTTTGTAATTCAAATTGTGCATGTTATATATAAATTTACATTTGGGAAAAAAAAACATTATGAAAAGATAAAAATAATCCGTAACTTATAATTAGGTAACTACATACAAATTTAGATTTGTGTTTGGATATATGGTAATCATATTTGTATTTAGTGGATTGTGTATATGTGTTTAGTGATTTGCAGTATAAAATGGGTTGCTGTTGAATCTTGAATTTGGGTGAACATGAAATAGTGAAAAATAGTTAGTTCCGATCTTGGCCTTTTTGTGTTCTGTCTTTAAATAGTTAAACATAGTTAGTTCCGATCTTGGCCTTTGTGTTCTGGCTTTGAATGTATAAGATTTTAATGGACCATATCTGCTACAATTTTGTTGATATGGTTTAAGTTTTTTCGAAAAGGAAGCCTACACTTGGGTTTTTGAGTCATCATCTGTTAGTTTTTAGTTGTTGATTTTGTTATAAATTGAATGTTTAAACTTGCTTTTTTTGGGTGGAGGTGCCATTTAGCATTTCGGATATAATCCAGCCTTTTTCTTTTGTGTGTGTGTGCATTCTGCAGGGCTGAGATTTTCTTCTGCATATGATTTGAGATTACTAGTATGCTTTTACTGTAGGGATAACTTTGAGGTCTGTTATTTAATGTACTGTTGACAAGAGGAAACATATATAGTTAATATCTACCAATACCTGTAATTCATGCATGCTATATGTTTGAAATAACCACTCTAAGGAGAATCCAGGTGACATGTATCTATTATTTGTCATAAACTATGAGGCCTCATGACTTGGCTCATAGTCATATAGGGTGTCTGCCATGTTGCATTACAAAGTTGGTTCCTTGATGGCTTCCGATAAATATACCGATAGAGTCCATATATGTCATTTTGTTGTGCAATTATGGACTAGCCTGAAAGCTGTGCTGGTTTGATATATAATTATAGGAATGACTAAAGCTGTTACGTGATACATGTTTATTGTTGCCTTCTTCATTTTTTGTTAAGGATCTAATTGCTTAATCCATTACAATTGAGTTCCTAGCACAATGCTTTGGCTGCTGTATCTCAAGCATTCTCAATTTCCGGGACAAGGCAGTAAAAAAATGCACTTTATTCGTTGTTATGATGTGCGTGTATGTTTTTAAACCTCTTCATTACTTAGATGACACAGAAGTATCAACCATTAAAGTATTCTCTCACTTTATATATGCATATCCATTAGAGGAATCTGAAACCGACAGCGAGGAATCAGATGTTAGCGGTTCTGATGGGGTGGACTTGTCATGGATTTCTTGGTTTTGCAATTTGCGGGGAAATGAGTTCTTTTGTGAAGTTGATGAGGATTACATTCAAGATGATTTTAATTTGTGTGGATTAGGCAGCCAAGTTCCGTACTATGATCATGCTCTTGATCTGATTTTAGATCTCGAGTCCTCTCCTGGTAACTCCCTCCTGGACAGATTTAGTCTATCACTCTGCGTATTTATGATAGAAATTGATTTATTTTTTCTTTCCAACTGCTTATCTCAAAATAAAGCATTCCAATAATAGACAATTGTTTTGGCAATTAGTTCTTTTAATGCTTGTTTAGGTAGCAGGGTGTTGGAATATATTCCGAGTAATTTACAACAGCTGTTATATGTAAATTATGGCTGTGTAATATGTAGGTGATGTATTTACAGAAGAACAACATGATTTAGTTGAAACAGCGGCAGAGATGTTATATGGTCTGATACATGTTCGATATGTATTGACAACTAAAGGACAGGCTGCTATGGTAGGCATCATGTCTTAATCCTAAATGAGTTGATTTGTACTTCTGTAAATATAATACTAGGAGGCATTGTCTGGCTATATTCAGTTGGAGAAGTACAAGAATGCTGAGTTTGGTCGATGCCCTAGAGTTTGCTGCTCTGGACAACCCTGCTTAGCTGTTGGTCAATCTGATATTCCTCGCCAATCCACTGTAAAGATATATTGTCCCAAGTGCGAAGATATCTATGCCCCTCGATCCAGGCATCAAGATAGTATCCTTTGATTTAATTTTTCACAGTCATCAATTGGGGAGTTGGGGTACCTCAATGTGCATGTAAATTGATAGTTCTTGGGAAAAAAATTTATATTCCCGGTTCAGTTCATATTTGCATCAGGAGGAAGCACACACTACCATTTTAATTAATTCCTTCAGGGTAAATAAATTGACTGCATTCTGGCACATATCTTTTATTTTTATTTGAGCTATTCTGCAGTTAGATTGCTTAGTTCTCCGCTTGTGTTGGTGAGTATAGGCAGGTCACAAGATTTCTGGTAATTTGTGATACAGACATTTCATTTCAGTTTACAATTACTGATTATCCCCCCCCCCCTCTCAAGCTTTTCTTTAACGGTATCTAGACCTCGATGGAGCCTACTTTGGAACGACTTTTCCTCACCTGTTTCTTATGACTTACGGGCATCTTAAACCACAGAAGAGATTGACGAGCTATATACCAAGAGTATTTGGTTTCAAGGTTCACAAACCATGATGCTGTAGTTATGTTACTCACTTACATGGGTTTAGATTTGTGTTGCTGCTCGAAAATCCTGACACTTTCACAGAAGCCCCTTGATAGCAGATCATAGACTAGAACTGTTTACCTATTCTGAAAGTATTTGGTGAGGAGCAGCCATTCAATTCTATTCAAATGTCTGCTATATTGTAACTTTCTTATAAATTTTGTTTTGATAGTTGATCTCTTGGCATGAGTAGTTACCTTACTTTATGATTAACTGCGGTCTGTAGAGACTAGAAAACAATATTTTTCTCAAATATTCTTCCGTCATAATAAATTCTTAACATTTGAAATAGAATTTTACCGTCAAGAAATCAATATTTTTCTGACATACTGAATGCAATAAAGCCTTAGAATTCTTTCATTTAAGGGACAAAATAAATTAGGCAAATATGATATAATAACAAATACTTGAACTTTAATAAATTTTCTCACAATTTTTTGTGTGGAAAGAATTATTAGGAGTGTAAATAATTTTGTTATGGAGAATTATTGACCAAATTACTTAATTTTCGTTTCAACCAAATTCATAAAAAGTTATTCAATATTTTCATTTTCACTTTTTTTTTAATTTCAAACTATAGGAGTCTCATTTGTATTTTCGTAGTATTATAATTTTTCGAAATTTTACTAAAAGAATGACAAATAATTATATCATAAAAAATTGGACTTAAATATGTATGAAACTGAAACATAATTGTAAGCCTCTCTCTTGCTTATTTATCTTAATAATAAAGTTATCGATATTCATCCATTCTATAAAACTCCCAAACCAAACAAATATATATAATTTACTTATTTTATATTGATTTCATTTTTTCTCTCGTTTTGTTCTTTATTAAACTTACTTCGAAAACAAATAATAAAAGAAATATATATTTCAACTCTGTTCTCTCTCTCATCGCTCTGCCATTTCCTCAAACACTCTGCAGGTAACTTCTCACAATGGATTCTTACTTACACACCTGTATCTATTCATCTATCATTGAATCATCTCGTGTATGTATATATTTACCTGATTTCGCTACTTGTTTGTAGCCTCTCTATGAATGCATTTGTAATTAACCTAATTATTGAATTGCTTTTACTCTTCTAAATGTACATGTTTTGCAATTGTTTTAATTTCAATTGATAGCTGTGAGTGTTTTAATACAAGATTTTCGCAAAAATCTCGAGAACAAATAGGTGTCTTGTATATGTTATTTGATTACTACTGGATATAGGTGTAGTTTTGTAAGCAGGTTTGTTTTTTCGCAATCTTATAATTTTACTAACATTTTTAGGGATATGTTTTTCGATGTCTAGGAAGTAGGAACATTTGATATTTCGTTATTAAGTTTTTAGGATTTAGGAGATTATTGTTATTTAATCGCTTTTGGCTAGTTTTTAAAATGTAATTAGACACATTTTTGCAACCTGATTACTAACAAAGTATATTTCGTATTAGGATTTAGGAGATCAGTGTTACCTATTCGATTCTGGCTAGGTTTTGAATGTTAATTAGACACTTTTTCGCAACTTAGTTACTAGCAGAGTTTTTGAAATTTCACACTCTAAGTGAAGAATTGATGTTTGAATCCTTATCAATTTTCAGAGTGAGTACAGCATTGATATTTTGAAGGATGACAGTTTTGAAGAGGTATGTGCTGAGGCTATTCATATCGTTAAAGTACATCACAGCAAATGTTGTAGATAGAAATAATGGACGGATTGTTGCATCAGCATCAACAGTAGAACATTCTATTAAGGAAAATCTTGAATGTGGTCGATCTTGCAATGCTAAAGCAGCGGTGGTGGTTGGAGAAGTGTTGGCAATGCGACTAAAGGTTGAGGGTCTTGATCAAGGACAAGAAAGAGGGATTCATGTTGACGTGAACAAGGAAATTGCCAAGAAAGGCTTGGTAAGTCGCACCAAGGTATGGGGCATTGTCAATGCTCTCAAGAACAATGGAGTCAAACTAATTCTTGATGATGAAAATAATAATGCATCTCCATCGAGCAAGTATTAATGATTGGACTATGTTTAATCTGTGTTCTGTGGTCAGCACCAGCATTATTGATGACAAAAATAAGTCACTGCAAAGGCTGAGAAGTAGAAAGCTGAGAGAACTGCGCCCGAAGTTTTTGAGAGATTTGGTTCAGCTGCTAAAATTAAGCTTGTAAAAAGGTTTGCACCTTTATGTTTGAGCTTAGAGTTAAAACCAGATAGCTAGTTGAGACCTAAGAGTATTTTGGTGTACTTTTACAAGAAAATAATGAAATAATAGAAACTATCTTGAATTCGTAGTGAATGTCTGAATGAGATAAATATATGAATGGTGTTATCATATCTGTTGTTTTGAAAAACAATACAAATTAAAATTTAGGCCAAGCCAGTACAGATGGTAGATTGTGGGTAATTGCTGCTACCGTTGCCATCATCCACATTAGGTTTTCAGCGGCCATTAGCGGGGCAATTGCTGTTACAGTTGCTATCTGAGCAAGCCAATACAGATTAGATTTCCAGTGGCCATAAAATTTGCAGCAGCACAAGGGACGCGTATTTACTTGACGAGACCATCTGGCAGTGCAATTTATGTGAAACATACGGCTGCAATCTAGCAAACAAACTTTGTAACCAGCCAAGCAAATTGAACAATCGGTACTTTCAAAACCTTCAAACGCTT
The DNA here is from genome assembly GCA_003724115.2 of Anethum foeniculum. Classification (NCBI taxonomy): domain Eukaryota; kingdom Viridiplantae; phylum Streptophyta; class Magnoliopsida; order Apiales; family Apiaceae; genus Anethum; species Anethum foeniculum. The sequence continues at coordinate 23,348 of PHNY01110491.1, read as the reverse complement.
CATGAGAGTAGGTGTAGTTTTCTTGCTTGTAAAAGACTAGATGAAATTTTTTCATTTGTTATTGTTGTGAAAGACAGCATTATGAATAGCTATGTCAAGGAAGTCCTGGGTACATGCTCCCCTAGTTAGGGGGCTTTGAAATATCTGATTGGATTTGGATCCCGGGGGGGCGGGTCTCTTACAGTCCTATGTAAAAGTATCCTGTTTGGTTGGTCCAATGGAATGGTCCATACTAAAGTTAATCCTTTCGGCCCAAATACAATTGCTCAAATTTCAGCTCTTCTCATTAGCTTTAACATATATAAACAGAAAACATCTGACAAAAAAAAACATATACAAACAGAAAACATATAACTCTGTACTTTCTCAGATTACGAAAAAGACGGGACTACCCCTTTCCTTTGTGCAGCTTAATTTTTTCCCTTTTTATTGACAAATTTTATCACAAACGAAAAAGAATTGACGTAAAAAAATAAAATATTAAAACACCTACACATTCAAAGGGAGGTTTGATTTAGGACAGATCAGCTCTCCGCTCTCTCGGCTCTCAAAATTCCCTCCTGACAAGGCAAATCCATCGATTCTCACCTAATACAGAATGGTAAAGTTAAACTCACTCTCTCTCTGTATCATCTACGTTGACATATATGGTCTTCTTCAAACATCTTAAGGTTTTAGAAAAACGCTGATCTTTGTATTATATCTTGACAATACTTAAGGTTTTAGACCCAAGTGGATCTTTATATTATATTTTAACAATATATTTATGCATTCGGTTCAATCTATAATACAATTATTTTTGCGGTTTTTAATTTTTTAATTTTGTGCCGGTAGATATAATAATAGCAAGATGTGCGTGCATGTTTGTTTTATACGAGGATGATGCAACTGTAAATCAGTTTTACTGTGTGATGACACTTGGTGTGTCTTTTTCTTATATACCTAGGGACTAAAGTTTATACTTTTTTCATAATGTGTTTATGAATATATACCTATATAAAGAACAATTGGATTCTTAATACAATTGATGTTCTGTTTTTAGTCTGCATTATTTGTTTTTGCTTATAGTGTCATGTGTCTATGGAAGATTTAAGTAATTTCGTCTAAGGTTAAGGTTTCTTTTGGTAAAGATTGATATGCCTATGTGCTAACAGAGATTTTTGTTTACAGAGACTCTCGCTAATGGAGGTGTTCAAGGTAGTATACCATGGTCATGAGGAGATAACACCCAATAAACAGATTGGCACCATCAAAGTTAGCGATGAAGTAAATGAGCATTACCTGTACAAGGTAGGTAGAACAGATAGGGGTAGGCCATCAATTCGACATATGGACGAGGTTATGCTTACTGGACCTCGTATAGCATCAATCTCGGCTGAATATTCCCTTACTATTGATGTTGATCTCTTTCGGGGTGCTTACAAGGACACCTTTTATTTTAACAATCTCATCTATAATGATTCAGTTGAGATATGTTACCCTCTAGAAAGAAGAATCATATCGAAAGATGGTAGAGGAGAGATCGTTGTTCTATATGCAATATACGATGATGCTACAGAAGCCCAACTAGAGATTAAATTGTTAGCAGATGATAACTTTACGTTGGAGGTTTGTGGAGTTGTTGCTGCCAGCACAACCAAATTGGACAGCTTTGAACATATAAGTATGCTCTTTTTGAAGAAACCTGATGATAAGATTAAAGTAGGGCGTCGTAGGCTATTACCGTTGTCCAGGTCCATAGTAGCCGTGCCTTTGGATTCTGAGCTCTTTTTGGACATTCACCTGCTGACCGGTAATGAGAATCATATCTTTGAAGGCACTGTCAAGTTCCAGGCCGAAAGGGCTGGTACACGTAGACAGGTTGTAGAAGGCAAAAAATGCAAGATCCTAGTGGAAGTCACTTGGAAGTGTGTTCGAGCAGAGAGGAAGAAGGCAGAGGACTTCTAATTAGTTCAAATGGAAGGCGAATTGTTATTACCAATCTATTATTATATACTTATTGTTTCAATAAATCACTTTCGTTTGTACATTAGGTTTCATTTTCTTGTGTACATGGTTTCAATCTTTGTTTGAAAGGTTAAAGGTTGATACTTTATGATGAATAGCCTCTTTTTGTGAAGCTATTCGTGATTCAGCAAATTTCTAATATTGAGTTGGTTTTCCCTTGTAAAATGTATACGTTGCTTGTTGCAATTCAATTTTTTTATTTCAAAGGTTGAAGTGTTGAACATAAGATTTTTGTGACGGGGACTTTAGGGGCTTACCATACCAAGGTCCTAGGTTCAATTCCAGGTGGATGCACGGATTTAAGTAAGGGGTCGTGGCGGTGAAATACTATGCTATTATATGAATTTATATGTAAATAATAGTTACTATAATATTTTTTTTTAATTTACTAGCAACACCTTAGTACCAATAAAGATTATTTCTTTTACATGTGAATGTGCAAAACTATATATGGATATGTATATAATGAACTCCATACCCTTTTTGTAACCTAGCCTACTATTGTAAAATAAGATTTTATGTAAATAATATATAAGAATTATCAATTACATAAATATGAACACAAAGTGGAAAAATGATGTAAATAAGTCTAAAATTATTGCAAGTCAAGAGTCGGTGCAAGATTCGTGCAACCTACAATACTAGTTGAAGAAAATAAAAACTAGCACACATTCTATACAGCATACCGGCATCAATATAATATTCTTGATAGTTCTCTTGATGCAGGCAATAATATTCAGAGGCCAAACCTGGAATTCCCGTGTGCCATTTCCTAGCAACCGACGACATTGTTTGACGAGAGTTAGTCAGCCAAACGATGTCGTCGGTTGCCAGGAAATGGCACACTGGAATTCCAAAGCATGGCATTTAAAAGGCGAAAGAAAATAAAGTGTGGATTCCATGAAGACGTATTCATGTGACAGATGGTGATTGACTGATTGCTTCCAGTTTCATGCCATCATCTCCCAGTAGAGGTGCAATACGAGCAACTGTACCGGGAACATTGTGGCACTTGTACATGTAAAATTGAGTAAATTCACTTTGTACATGTAATATCCTTTGTTGTACCAGTACTGTTGCCATTTTCCTGGAAGACCAATACGGGCTTAACATTTCCTCCAACAGGTTCAATCACAAATTCCATCATTGTTTCCAAGGAGCTAACACAAGTGCCTCGCTCACTTGAATCGCTGGATTTGCATCTGATTTATAGCTAGTTTTATCATTAATTTTCACAAAAAGAGCATGAGCACAAATTAGGTTAACAACCACAATTGCATTTTCCCGAAAAACAAGCTAAAGAAAAACCAGCTAAAGAGTGTGTTTTTT
>PHNY01110491.1:2601-15228 GCA_003724115.2 Anethum foeniculum | reverse complement strand
CCTGCCTTAATGGCAACTATTCTGTGTACGTAGACAACTTGTAGATGGCAAAACATGCAAGATCCAAGTAGAAGTCACTTGGAAGTGTGCATGAGCAGTGGAGGAAGAAGGCAGAGGTAATCTAATTGGTTTGAATTCAAGGTGATTTGTTATTGCAAATCTTTTAATATATACTTGTTTCATTTAATCAGTTATTTTTGTATTTTTTGGTTTCATTATCTCGTGCATGCATTATGCATATTAGTTTATTGCCCGTGCAATGCACGGGTTGTACGGTTTTTTTATTCGTGTATTTTTTTTATAATTATAATAATATATTTAAATATTCAGAACATTGTAATATTTCATAGAAATCATAAAAACATGAACTATATAAAAGAATCAAGTGAATATTGATATTTTAGCTGAGAACATAATATTAAATAATAAATAGTTACGAATTTTGTATTAAGTAATCTATTTATTCAAAAAAAAAGTAATCTATTTGATTTATGATACATACTTAACTAATTTTGTATTGAGTAATCTATTTGATTTAGCATACATACTTAACTAACCTATTCAATTTAGAAGATCTACTTAGTTTTGGTTTAGATTATATAAATAGAATATTCCCTTATTTTAGATCCAACGGCTATCATCTATTTAATTCAAGATCCTTTATTTTAGATCCAACGGCTATCATCTATTTAATTCAAGATCTAACGGTCCTTGTTACCTTGGTAGTACAGGACCAAATATTTGGATAAAATCCCTCTTATGCATATTATATTATAAGGATATAATACTCGGTTTGATCCGCTTGTTTGTTGCATTTATGCATAAATCTGACATTTTGTTAAATCATAAATTTAATAGCTAAGGTTGATATTGTATGATGATGAATGATGAATAGTCTCGTATCCTTTTTGTGGATGCATTCCTGATTAGGCTAATTTATAATATTGAGTTGGTTGACCTCTGTAAAATGTATACGCTGATGCAGTTTATTTATTTTTAGTTGCAGATTCAAATGTTGCTAGACGCCTTCTTAATGAATCTCGAGAACCAATTATGGGGCGGGTGGTTTGAAGTAGTGCTGATTTCAGCCCCCAGATACTTTTTTCGGTAAAAACAATTTTCAAGGAAACTTTTTTCGAGAAATTTTTTTCCAAAACCTTTTTTAGGAAAAACAATATCCGTTTTTCTAAGTTTTGATTGTAACTTCACCAAATTTTTAGCATCACTTGTTTCACTCTTTTGATTCACGATTCTAAAACAATATATATTGAGGGTTTTATATCAAATTGCCCACCCATCTCAACAAAAACTCTCACGTGACTACCCATTCTCCACGGCGACTCATTTAGAACACTAAATCCCAATATATATCACTCCGTTATTTTTTAAAAAAGATTGACGGAGTAGCTGATGTGGATGATTACATGGCAACAACAGCTAGGTTTTTTTTTGTTTGGGCATGACCTATATATACCAGACATGTATCTATATATGTGTAGATGTTTCGATTTCTTCTTCATCTTCATATATCTCTATTTTTTAATATCAACATGTAAATTATTTTCTTCCATTATACATGTTCCCCGTAATCCACATGTATATGTTCACACGAAGACTTCATTCCTCAAATTAATGTTAATGGAGTTTTTCCAAAAGAAATAAACATAGGGAGTTACATCAGTTTAAACACAATATATATCAGTATCCACAATAATCAAAGTAAAGAGAGAAATAGAACACTGGAAGATTGAAACTTTTCTTTATCACAGTAAATCGATCACAATCGAACTAGGGTTTTCCCCCCAATTTCGGAGCATTAGAATATTGATCGTTTGAGAAAGAATTGTATGTAATGCATGTAGTTTTAATGTTGTTGTTAACATGTTAATTGATTATTTTGGGTTTTATTTTTCAAAAAGAAATAACAGAGTGATATATATTGGGATTTAGTGTTCTAAATGAGTCGTCGTGGAGAACGTGTAGTCACTTGAGAGTTTTTGTTGAGATGTGTGGGCAGTTTGATATAAAACTATATATTGACATATAGAATGTATTATTAGATGTCGACTACGTCGTGTGTGTATATATAATCTTACTTCCTTTAGTTGAGTTTTGCTTAATGCATCGGTAATTTTTTCATTTTTTGTTAAATTAGGCTGGCTTAATAAATTGGTAATTTTTTCAATCGTTGTTAAATCAGTGATGTCAATTCCACTTTTTCTAGTAGTTACGATAAATAGTTGTACCATGTTTGGAGAAATTTTTATCAGTTTTAAATTTGTTGTTTTACTCTACTGCATGTAAATAGTGTTGACCAGTATTAGTTGAATTAACAGGATGTTATGATTTCACATCTTTTAGTATGGAAATTGAAGCCAAGAGTAAAAAAAAAAATACAAGGCATATCCGGAAATATACTAAAGTCTGACTGTTAAAAGTTACTGCAAATATTAGTTTTACTTTATCATATTATATAGTAGTTCATGCAACTAAATGATATCTTCAGTTTCCAGGAAATGGCAAATGAGAATTCCGGGTCTGGCTTTTAGAAGGTGAACGTAAATGTAATGCGGATTTCATGTTGAGGTATTCATGTGGCAGATGGTAACAGCTTGTACTTCCACGCCATCCTCTCCAAGTAGTGGGACAATACGAGCTACGATGTTGGGAACATAGTGACAGTCACACACGACAGATTGTTGAAAATTTAATTTGTGACATCCTGTCATCTTATGTCCTATAACCTTCAGCATATCAGTAATAGTGTATTTCTGCCATTTTCCAAGCAGGGTGGACGCATGCTTAACATTTTCTCACATGTATTGGACCACAAATTTCATCATTGATTCGAATGAGATTACACAGGTTGATTGCTCCCTTGAAATAGCTGAACCGCATAATAGTTGACTGTGACTTAAGAACATCGGTTAAGTGTTTTTTTACTAGAACCGCTGACGGATGCCCTAGATAAATAAAAAGTAACGGCATTCTCTTACGAACTTCATTGACATCTTCATACCGGTGGTACATTGTAAGATTAATCTTGTCAAAGTTTATTTTTTCCAACAGAGAATCAGATGCACGATTATATTTAGCTTTGCCGTCAATATTCTGATAAACCTGATTTATGAGTTCTCAGCTAATCTCTTTCTCGAAGTTCTTTATATTACCAAGATATTAGAGTAGTTGGCTCAAGTCAAATATTTTATCAGGATATGGTGCATTTCTGGTGTTTTGTAGATTGGCTACAGTCTGATAATCAACAACTACATTATAGATTTTTTCAAGATTATACTGACGAATAATTATAAATTTGGCTGAAACAGAAAGAAAAAAGAGGGCATTCAGAAAAACTGATACAGCCATGTTGAATCGGAGAGTGTTTTGAGAATTTGTGTTTTGAAATGGGATTGTTAGGGTATTTATAGATAAACTAGCTCTATAGCTCATGCAACGCACGGGCAACGCACAGGCAACGCACGGGTAACGCACAGGCATGCTCTAGATTGCACGAATTGATGTTATTTTAGCTCTAGTTATTCTCTGTATATTCATGTTATCGCCATGTGCACGGATGATGTAGTTGCTTGTGTATATGAGGAGTAATTTTTGAGGTGTGGTATGGCATTGTTGAAGGACATGTTCTTCGACATTTGATATTGAGCTAAAATAATATTTGTAGTGGTATTTCTTGTTGTACACTATTTAGGGCCATCCATGGGGGTTGTTGTCTAAATATTTGGGTTGTTTGTACTATTGTGGATTATAGTAGTTTGTTCACTTATAATTTTATTTTATAATTGTTATTTGAACTGAAGTCTTCTAGAATTTTTATTCTTCATCTTAATAACGCTTCTCCCTCCCTCATTCAATATTAACAGATACACATATCTGGAAATGCTACGCTTAGGTGCCTCTTGGTTGCATTTGATACATAAACCTTACTAAGTCGATACCATTCTTTCACGTTTTGGCATGTAATGATGCATCCAAAAATAATATAAACAAACATGATGGTATTTATAAATAAATACTATAAAGCCTACAATATATTTTTTAATATTTAATTCATAAATTTTTAATATTTCAAAGAAGTAAGCAGCAACACTTGAGAAAGAGAATGGTGCATTAATCAGCTTGGCTATAGAGTAAAATAAGAATATATCTTGGAGGTCTATTACTTAAACACAATACAATCTTTAGCCAGTTCCATGCATGGACATACTCTAAATATATACAAAGTATTGATTTGTTCATAATTATATTGTGTCTTTGTGGGTTAGAAATGTGATCAGAATTATTTTGTGTGTTTGTGTATTAAAAATGTGATTGATGAGTCATACAACACTTTATGTCACTACAAGTTTGTATTGTACTTATATACATAAATGTTCCTTATTTTATTATCTTTGTATGAATTTGAACTTATTTGTGCTATATAATTAACACCTAAAGTATGAAAGAGGTATATACAATTTATTTAATAAGATGGTTACAATGCACATGCATGCTTAATACATACATTTTTTAGTTGATATCTTTTTTAATATATAATTTGTGAATTTTGATAGTGGATCTAAATATTAGTATTAATGTGATATATGGTATATGTTAGCAAATTGTGGGATGAAATATCATTGATAGGTTGTGACGAAAATCTTTGAAATTGATGACAAACAACAAAATTTTTATAATAATAAACTTCATAATAATTTAAATATACTGCCACATTTTGGCAAAAAAAAAAAAGATACTGCCAAATAACTGATATACCCATTTTTGGGTATACCTTGACCCTATATACATGTTGTCGGTTTGTTGGCCCTAAATACCCACCTAATGCGCTAACCATAATTTCATATTAATTTTATGTTAATAATACACATAAATATTTAGAACAGATAGTCACTTTGTAAGGCTATAAGCCATATTAGTCAAAAAATAATACATATAAATATGCACCCATCTCTTCCCTCAACCTCATCCCCTTCTTCTTTTTTCGTCATAGTCGCCTCCAATGACCTCTCTCAAGGTGGTTCTCCCCCTTTTCTCTTTCTTGTCTATATTTATACTTATACTTAGTAACTCGTCGTTATGAGTCATTAAATTGACAGAGTCATTTTAGATCTCAATTAGCACCATTAATTCTCCACCGTCTTCGGTTGGTATTATTCTTTTTTATCGTACTCATAGCTTTGTTGGATTATTTGAAGGCTCAAATGGTACATATACACAAATTTATTGGAATGGATGTGAATTTCCCTGCCATATCTTATGCATATGGTTACCCCCTCCTAGAGCAAGCACTCTAAATTTCATGTGTACGCTGTTACCTCTAAAGTATCGAAATTATACGAAATTTTGTTTAGCATATGAATGTAATACGTTCTTGATGTTCACATAAGAGAGTTGATTCGATATCCATATTCGCGTGACACAAAGATACGTAAATTGGCATGATAAAATTTAGTTGATGACACTTGGTTTGCCGTGTTTGCTCGGTATTTTGGTCATCTCCATCCCAGATTCAGCAACTTGGACTAACAAGAAACCCAAATAAACTAACAAGAACAGATAAGAAATCAGATAAGAAAACCTGTAATCTTCAATCATATCATAAGACTAAAATCCATGGCTTTCTTCCCTGTATATAAAACCCTAACTATTTCCTACTCTGCAATAATACGTACGTGTCTAAAACTCCTCATAAAATCTGATGTATTTTCTATTAATACTAGTATTTTATTATTCTAATAAAACTACAAGTCAGACTTCTAAACCGAGTAGGATTCTCTTGTAAAAATTCGTAGCTCTCTGTTTTCCTCTGTTTCTGGGATGCTCCAGTTGGATTCTCCTTACTGCACCATCTCTGAATTAAAGAGAATTCCTTAAGCTTCTCGTGGGCTGTAAGATCGTCAGAATCGGACTTCTAGAACTCTAGATACGGCCCAAATAATGTAAGTAGCCCGCGTAGCCCAACAATTCCGAATTTCATCTAATTTAGCTCCAAAATAGCTCTTTTTCTCCAAATCCTTCCAAGTCTAGAAATTCCTTGTATCCTACAATAAAGCATCAAAATCTATTAAATAAATATCCAAATCAATGCAAAACATAATTAATATGAGAATCTAAATTATATATATAAATATATTCTATCAAACATCCCCACACTAAGGATTTGCACGTCCTTGGGCAAATAAACGAAATAAAAACTAAATCCTAACTAACTAATATCACTTTCGTGGATAACACGATTGCATTGAGCATATGGAACAAGCCGTTAAACCCCTAAGCAGCCCTAGTAGGACGAGTGTTGTCTCGTGAGGGTTTATAGTGAATCTACCCACAAAATCCATTTTTTTCTGCCAAGTCTCAAGCATGCAACATATCATAGCACTCCACACATGTAAACCGCAATTACACAATTCTGAATGTCTTTTCAATTTCACATCATTTGTATACAACTATCCAAGTACGCACACATTGTCTAAATAGACAGAAATACCAAGAAATAGATATCAAAGTCACATTCAGCAAGTATGTCGAATTTTCATCTAATTTAGCTCAAAAATAGCTCTTTTTCTCCAAATCCCTCCAAGTCTAGAATTTCCTTGTATCCTACAATAAAGCATCAAAATCTATTAAATAAATATCCAAATCAATGCAAAACATAATTAATATGAGAATAAAATTATCTAAAATATATATATATAAAAATATATTCTATCAAATATCCAGACTGTATACTAGAATATCATCAAAGAAAACAAGTACGAACTTCCTGAGATGCGACTAAAAAATCTGGTTCATTAAAGCTTGGAATGTGGTCGGTGTGTTAGTTAGACCAAATATGGTGAGTCTAAAATGTCGTCTTATCTGTATTAGTAGGTTTCGCCAAAATTTGATGATATCCAGAAAGTAAATCCAACATTAAAAATACCTTGGGACCGAATAATTCATCTAGAAGTTCATCGATATTTGGTATAGGAAACCTGTCTTTCACAGTAATATTGTTTAAATGCCTATAGTGTACACAAAATCTCCACGTATTATCCTTCTTCCTAATCAAAAATCAAAATTACTGGATAAACATACGGACTATTACTAGGTTTGATGATGCCCGACTATAACATCTCCTGCACCTGATTCTCAATTTCTGTTTTCAGTGAATGGGGATATCGATAGGGCTTCAACATAAAAGGCTTAGCCCCAAGCATTAACGTAATTTCATGATCTACTAATCTATTAGGTGGTAAAGACTGAGGTACTTCAAAAAATTCATTATACTGTTGTAATAAACTTGAAATCTTACTTGGTACTTCCATTGTAATGACTTGATTATCAGAATTAACCGCACTGTTCACCACCTCCAGTTGTAACTCCTTGTTAAGCCTTTCTTGATTGAAACTATTCAATTCTTTCCCTCTAACCAATTTGATTGATGCCACTTCTTTAACATCCCTTTGTAATAACATCTGATCTTCAGCAGCTCCTTCAGCATTTAATTTGAGGTACAGCTGCTTAAAATTGAACAATATAGGGTTGTACTGCTCTAACCAGTTCACCCCTGCGATCATATCCCATCCTCCTATATTCATAATCCTAACATCATAACAAAACTTATATTCTTGTACCTCCCATGTCAATCTTGGTACAAGTAATTTGCTAACAATTGTCGTTCCATCAGCCATTCTAACACTAACCAAGTTTCCCAATGTTCCCTTAATGCCTAATTTATCTGCAACCTTGGTATCCAACATTGTAATTGAACTACCAGTATCCACTAGAATTTTAATAGGATGACCTTTTAAACAACCATTCAGAGTGATTGTCTTCCTCAACATGCTCTCAGACAAAGCATTCAATAACACTTCAGACACTGTACCCTCATCCACGACATTCTTCTTCTCTTCCTCCTCATCAAGCAATATCAAAATTTTTGTATCTTTAGTGTCTTCTACTAACATGAACGTATATTGTTGATTCTTACATACATGTCCCTGTCCAAACTTCTCACCACACTTGTAACAAAGGTGATTATTTTTTCTGTATTGAAACTACTCCGGAGATATTTTCTTGAAATAATTTCCAGCCAATGGTTTCTTCTCCTCTATTTTCTTTTCTCGTCCATTACTAATCCCAATTTTCTTTTCTTCCCAACTAAACGATTTTACCAAACCTATATTCCCTGATTTCTTAACCTCATGTTTCTTGACCAACACTTCTATAATTTGTTCTTGAAACCGAGCTATCTCCATAGCATCCAACAATGATTTTGGTTTCATCAACCTAACCACTGGTTTCAATTCGCTTTTAAGCCCTGAAATGAAACTTGAAACGAAATAACTCTCCCCCAAATTACTTTTATTACACAACACCAAAGCTTTCAATTCCTCAAACTTTTCTACATATTCCATTACAGAACCAGACTGAGTTAATTTGTTAAATTCCTCCTGAACATCTAACCCACCCATCTTCCCAAATCTTTTCATCAAAGAATCATAGAAATTATCCCAAGATAGTCTCCCATTTACCATTTTGAAACTTTGGTACCATATATCCACTTTACCATCTAAATATAATTCTACCGTTTCAACTTTGTAGATATCACTAACCTGATGTAATAAAAAGAATTTATTACACTTCCTGATCCAAGATCTTGGATCTTCCCCCAAAAACATGGCAGCTCCAATCTTGGTTGATGGTTCATCATGACTTTGGGAACTCGATCCTTGCTTGCACCCATCTCTTCCTCCTTCTTGTTCTTGAATTTCCCAGAATTTGGTGATTGTAGAATCGGAGTGCGATCTACCAAGATCTCACCATCACGTCCCACCACTTTCTCAAAATGACCATTCTTTACCACCCCAGCAAGTTTCGCTTTAATCCTCTCCTCCATTATTGAATCATACGCTTCGATTTTTGCATCACACCCAGAAACCAATGACATCAATTGATCCATTTTATCAATAAGTCGATTCTCCATTTTCGAATTACTTTCCGTGATTTTCTTCTGATAAGAGTTACGCACTTCATGAATTCGCGACTCTAATTCTCTCCACATTTTTTCAGAATTTCTTGATCGAGTATTACTAGCCATGGCAGCGATTTGGAATCCGAGAATCGAAGCTCTAATAACAAATGTCAAGAATGAGGCTATAACCAAAACGTAATCTTACAAACAAACTACATGAATGAAGAATAATAATATTGTTTACAAGAGTAGACTACATAATAGAACAAGAGTATGAAAAAAAGGGAAGAAAGATCATAACTAACTAAACATATCACAAGCTATCCTACTCGGCTGATTTCATTCCCTTTGTAGAAAAATATCCCGCCATTTCTAACTAACTCAATATTGACTCTAAGACTTTGTTTGGATTAGGGGTTGGGGAGGGTTGGGTTGGGGAGGGTTGGGTTGGGTCCAAATTTAACAACCCCTATTTGGGAAAAAAATTGAAGTGGAGGGTTGAGTTTTTAGAGGTTAAGCTTGGTATTGGGAGGGTTCAATTCCAATAGAAAAAGGATAATGTTTCAACACCCCAAATTGGGGTGTTGTGAAAATTTGCCCAGCATTGTTTTTTTTTTCTCATGAAAAATTTCAGGAAAATTTTTTTGAAATTTTTTTTTTCAAGAAAATATTTTTTTCAGAAATTATTTTTCTCTGGAAAACTTTTCCGCAACTTTTTTCCGGGAAATTTTTTCTCGAAAAAAAAAATTTCCCGAAAATTTTTTTCAAAATTTTTTTTTTTCTGGGGAAAAATTTTCCGGGACCTTTTTCCGGAAAAAATTTCGAGAAAATTTTGTTGAGAAAAATTCCCGATAATTTTTTTCTAGGGCAAATTTTCCGGAATTTTTTGCGGAGAAATTTTTCCCTCATATTTTTTTCGAGAAAATGTATCCCAAGAAAAGTTTGTCATGAAAATTTTTCGAGAAACTTTTTCTCGGAAAAATTTTTCGAGAAATTTTTTCTTAGAAAATTTTTTCGGAGAAATTATTTCTCGCGAAATTTTTTTCGATAAAATTTTTGTCGTGAAAAATTCTTTCCGAGAAATTTTTTTGTCGTGACAAATTTCCGAGAATTTTTTTTATCGCGAAAAAGTTTCGAGAATTTTTTTATCGAGAAAAATTTTCGAGATTATTTTTTCTCGAATTTTTTTTTTGAAAAACGAGAACATTTTTTCTCGGAAAATTTTTTATCGAGGAAAATATCTCAAACAAACAAATATTTTTCGTAGAATTTTACTTAACCAACCTTACACCTAACCAACCCCCATCCAAACATGGCAAGGGTTGAACCCTTCTCTACCCAACCCTTACATCCAAATGAGATAGGGGTTGAACCTAACCTAATCCATCCCAACCCAACCTAACCTAACCCATCACAATCCAATCCCTCTCCCTGTATCCAAACAGAGCCTGAGGGTTCAGGTCATGACAATACGGTATCGGGCTAGTTGGATTCCATTAGATTGAGTTGGACTATTAACAAGATTTGGGCCTCTTTACTACTTCAAACCCTAACAGAAAACAAGTCCAGTTCAGTAGATATGGTATCGGGCTAATTGGATTCCATCTGAATGAGTTGGAAAAAAGATTTAGAAAAGAAAATTTCGAGGAAAAAATTTGCAAAAATAATTTGCTCAGAAGAAAACTAAAGCACTGATATTTAATTCCAGGGGGAGTATATGTTTTATGAACTACGATGCAAAAGCGCACCTTTTGAGCTGTGACTCCGAATCGAGACTAGTCTCTTTCATTGCATGCCTCGTAGTTTATAATGATTAATCGGATAATTGGTGATTAATCGAAACTATTAATTTTGAATTATTTAAAATATATAACAATATTTTATTTATTAAACTTAATATATTAGTTTAAGAAAAATATACACTGATTAATCAAATTCTAAAATTGAATCAGCACAATACCTTATAATAATTAATCAATAAAATCAGTAATTTTTAAAATAAAGACAAAACTCTACTAATACATCGGGGCACCACACCATAAATTCACACAATATTGTTAAAATAATTGTAACGGGCTAGTTGGATTCAAATAGACCGAGTTGCCAAGGCTCCAAGTTGCTTCTGGATTCCTTGGCTGAACCATTTTTAATTATCGTTCTTCTTTATTCCTGTTGAATGAAAAGAGCAAAACATTCAAACATCAAATACAACTACACAAGTGCTTCTTATAAATCACACACGAGATGTCAATGCATGTACAAGTGCTGAATTGATAGAAATTAATAGATAGTATGTCTGGAGAAGGCTTGACCACAGGTGTTTGAAATTGATTCACAGTTGCATTATTCTCATTCAAGCATGCACATTACTCCATTATTATTATAATTGTTATTGTGGTAGAACAGAATTTTAAACCACAGTAGAACAGGAAAAAATAAATCCATACGAAAATTGAATAGATAGATATGCTGACTGGTTATGATTCCTGACATTAAACAGCATAAAGGTTTATATAAGCTCCAATCTGTTCTCAAACCAACTTAAAATTTGTGTGTTTTGATTTCTTAGTAATTATTTCAGTCCGTCTGAGCATATTCAGCACTAGCAGCAAACGCGTGATCAGCAGAAGCACCATAGCCATATGTGCTCACTGATGCTGTATGAACATGTACAATATTATTGTCTCAGCCACTTGGAAGGTCAGGATCAGTATGTTTTACTGCAAATTCTTGAAACAACTGCAAGCAAAGAAGGTTCCCAGCTCATTGCAAACTCCCTACGCTTCAAACATATACACCTTCTACATCGTGTTCACCACAGAAGCACCAGAACAGTTGCTAGTAAACTCAACAAACAAAATCAGTTTTCAAGACATGGTTTGGGATTATTAGTAATAGAAATTTGCTGTATGATGGTAAATGTTCGATTCTTCATTTGTTAATATATATTCCCTTGTAATCTGTTTCAAATCAGTACATTTTGCATATTACTAATTCGTCTCTGACTTGGTTGAGTTGCCTGAGGTAGTGGCATCTTCATGTTTTCTCTTTTTATCTTCTTTTTGCAGTAAGTTAAGTTGCCTGAGGTGGTGGACAACTCCATGTTTTCTTTTTGTGACTTCTTTTTCCCTCCAATCTTGTTTGGACAACTCCAGTTCTGATGCTCGATCTTTCATCTTCTTTTGTGGGTAGAATAACAGGGGTTAAGATTTCACTTACGGTTTCTGTACGATATGTGATGTTATCCAGCTTTAAAATTTCAGAACAGAGAGTAACAACCCGTTGATCATCATGACAGAAAGAACGTACTTCATCCACAAGCGGAAAGCAGTCTTCTTTAAAATACCTGTCGAAAAAATATGCAATTATACAGTCATGTATAGGAAGTTGTAATGTAATCAACTAAATGTAAAAAAAGATTCATACGCAAATTGCTTCTCGTCACAACCAGAGACAGCATTGAATATTGCACGTGCTGCGACTTCCTTTACCTCAAATTCGTCAGTTCTAACAAGTCTGATGAGCATGTCAATCAAGCCCAGGCCTATTGCCTCCTGTTAGTTCCAATTACATGGATTAGATAATTGCAATTAAATAAGAATGGGAAAAATATGCATTAATACATGAAGGTATGTACAAATATATAAAATAAT
>PHNY01110486.1:6952-29223 GCA_003724115.2 Anethum foeniculum | reverse complement strand
GATACGTAGGCATCTCGTAAGGACCGATTAGTCTCGAACACGAGTGCAGCCATTCAAGCTCGAAGCTCACAAACCCTAGCATTAATTACAAACTAAACGTTAACTTTTATTCCACAACAGAACCCCTACCTTGTTTGGATACAAGGGTTAGGAAATGAGGGGTTCAACCCTCACCTTATTTCGATGGAGGGTTAGCATCAAAGGATTGACTACAAAATTTAAAACTAAACAATTTTTTATTGAAATTAATGTAAAATTTTAAATTTTTAAATTAAAAATTAAAAATTTTAGTTTAAACTAATACTGGTTCATGTTGCTAATTAAAAATTTTAAAAAATATAAAAAACAATTAAAAATCTATTTAAATAGATTTCAAATAACAATTTTCTAGAGTTTCATTTCCCACATACTAAAAATTAGTGAACATATAAATTTGATTATATACTGAGCCAAGAAACTGGGTTTTAACAATAAATCCACGTCGTATGAACACAATAAACATATTATGACTAAAAAAAATGAAAAACAACACAATAAATCCACATATAAATCAATCAAAAGATTTAGAATCCAATCTAATCTGAATTACAACCAAATTTACATAAATGAATCATGTGTCATGATAATAATATGTAATTTAATCTTGGAGATATAAGAGTATGCCATAAAACAACCAAAATAGAGCGGAACAAGCTCCAACTCAGACAAGCAAGAACAGCAAGATCATCATTTTCCATCTCTCTCAGTCATGCGCTTGTTATTGCCATTCTACTACTGCAAGTACGGAAGATGTTGACAAATGTTAAAATAGTATGTAACATTAGCATCTAATATAGTCTAAACTTCCAATTATATGCACACTAAAATCAAAGTATTCCATTATACATAGATATACATTGAAGACTGACACCTAATTTTTGAGCCATGTCTGTGATTTGTCCTGCACTAATGAATCTCTAAGTTATGTTATGCGCTTAATCAAGCAATTTCATGGGACGAATCGCCAATTCTTGATCAGTGTTTTGACTATTATGATCCTATTCAAGATCAGATCTTACTAAGAGCATACATGTATTCTTCATGTATTCTTCTAATCAAGACAGTCAATAGTTCCATGTGATTATTATGCTATAATAATAGTCAAGAACTAATGATACACAGAGAACAGCAAGGAAAAATCTATTTAGCTGTGCCAAGATGAGGACAACCTGTTTCCAAGAATATATACATTTATGTATGTACAGGAATAGATAACTGAATAGCAATATTTAAATAATTAAAAACTCACCGAGTCAAGGTTGCATCTTTCATCATTTTCTTAAGTACCAACTTGCGCAAGCCTTTAGGAGTAGACATCAATCCCCTTGCATAATTATGTCAAAAACAGAGTTAGGTACGACAAAAAGAAATCCAATAATCTCTCAGTGGTATTAATCATGACAGTTTGAAGTACTGTAAGATTTTACCCAAGGGATCATATAACACATACATTGTGCATGTTGTATCTTTAACAAACAGAAGCACTAAATCAGTAAACTAGTAATAATTGTAATTTATAATAAGAAGCCTAGGACGTTGGTTCTATAGTTGTTATTGGAGGTGGCCAGACGAGCGGGTCGGCTCGCCCCGACTCGTCCCGGCTCGCCGTTATGAACGCCTGAAACCGGCTCGTCCCGGGCCGAGTTAAACTCGGCACAAACCGTTACCAGTAACGTGCTGTTCACGAGTTTAAGATTGCTGAACCGCAGCTCGGCACGCCCCGGCACGCTAACCCGGCTCGTGGCACGCATCGGCCCGCCTAACTCACCAACCCGCCTCGGCACGTACGTGACTCGCCTAGATTGACAGTTACCAATGTCCAACTGCTGCTATTAGGATATATTAATATGAATATATTAAGATTTAGTGGTGTAGTGTCTGACTATAATACACATATGTCAACAATTACTTTATTATTCGTAGCTAGTGCTCCACCCAGCCAGATATCACAAACTTACAATTCAATTCACTATTGTAAATATCCTCTTTATTATTCATATAAACAATCAGTAAAGCAAAGCAGCAGAACAACTCGCCTCGGCTCGCCCCGGCGTTCCGGCTCGCCACGTGCGCAGAACTGCTGCATCTTAGCTAACTCGCCTAACTCGTCTAACTCGCGAGCTGTACACGAGTTCACTTTCATTGAACCGGCCCGAGCCCGGCACGGCTCGTCCATGTTTCCGTGCCGTCGACGAGTTCCTTGTTCAGTGAACCGGCCCGCCGGCGACTCGGCCCGGCACGCCCGGCACACTCGTGTGGCCGGCTCNTTGTTATATATTGCATGTAGACTGTGTATGTTTGAAAGGACTATACCCCTGGGACTATTTCAAATATGCGGTCATTTGCATCTTTTAACTGTATAATTCAAGAGATAATTTAGGAAAAATAAGTAAAAAGTGAACTACAGTAAATAATCTTAATAGTCCAGGGACTGTAATCTATGAGTCAATAATCATGACCCTAGACAAGCATGTGTGAAGTTCAGCTATTAGTATGATACCATGGTTTTCAAAACTATTATGTAGATGTTGGAAGGCACAGAATTGGTAAGAATCTAATGAACTATATGCTTATATTGTCCTCCTAGCTAGCCATAACCAATTTCTTGGAGTAAACATATCATGTCTGATTTAATCAGTCTAACCTGTTGAAAATCACCAGTACAGACACTCCTGGTGATTATCCAGAACTCTTGAGAAGGCGGAAAAGGCAAATCATCCTGAACTAGGTTAATGTTCCTTTAAGTTGGGTTTTAGAAAATTTAAAATATTACTTCCAAGTTCCAAGATTATAAATTATGTTACATGGACATTGTACAATAACAAGAAAACATGATATCTATTAGTATTAAGCAAGAACTCTGAGCATAGCATGCTTCAAAATTTAATGAACCCATAATAGGAAAAGGAAGCCACTCCAGAGCATGTCCAATGCCTATTTCTATATTATGACACCAGATATAAAATATACCACTCCATTGTAGTGCTAACCATAGATGTAAAATAGCAAAATGCTATACTTGTTACTAGCAAAATGCTATACTTGTTACTAAACGTTGGAAATGTATAAGGGCCTGTTTGAAAACGTTGGAAATGTCAAGGTCGATCCGATCCATTGACAGGCCTAGTTCATATTACTCTAATTTTATTTTGTCAATCTAATATCGATTAATTAAGTTTAAAAAAAGTGAAATCAAAAAAGTTTTATTAAAAACAATATATATGTAGAATTATGAGACATATATGAACTATAAGACATATCCTTACTTGCTATAGATGAAACAAAAGTTTGGTCAGTAGATACTTCTTTAATTTACTTAATTACTCTTATTTAATGATTTCAATATCTTACTTAATTACTTTTATTTAATTAATATATAAATTAATTATCTTTTTAAATAAAACACATTTTTTTATTTTCTCAAACTAAAACATCTCTTTTTACAAAAATATTACGAACAATTCTATTTAATAAAATATTATAATTACTAACCAATTACATTTTCTACTAAAACACATTATCTTTTCAATTTTAAATAATAAAACTTGTTCATCCTTCAAAAATAACACATAAAATTTTATTTAATAAAATAAAATAACAATATTATAATTACTAACCAGTTACACAGCTCAAACATATTATTATTTTCATATTTTATAATTACTAGTTTAGAACTCGTGCGATGCACGGACTTTTTTTTATATTATATGATTTTTTTTAATTTAACTTTAATTAAATTAATAGTGCACTTTAGTTTAGAAAGGTAACTGGTTAGTTAATAATAATTATAATATTATTATTTTATTTTATTAAAATAGAATTGTCCATGTTATTTTTGGAAAATAAGTGAAATTTTGTTAGAAAAATAAAAAAAGGTAAAAAAGAATGTGTTTTATTTGAGAAAAATATAATAGGTAACGTATTTTGATTGCCGATGATATTTCTGAAAATAGAGGTATTTTAGTTAAGGAAAATAGAAAAGTTAACATGTTTTAATTGAAAAATGCAACTTCATGTGGTATCTTTATATAGTGTATAATTTTTTTTTATGAAAATTACTTTTTTAAAAATATATATAAGTAAGGGTAATTAAGTATAATTAACGTGTACCAAAAAAACGACATGCTTTATTTGTGAAAAATAGAAAAGGAAACGTGTTTTGATTGCCCATGATATTTCTGGAAATAGGGGTGTTTTAGTTAAGTAAAATAGAAAAGGTAACATGTTTTGATTAAAAAGGCAACGGCATGTGATATATTTATATAGTAATTAAAAAACTTTTTATGAAAATTACCTTTTTAAAAAAATATATAAGTAAGAATAATTAGGTAAAATCAGCATGTACCAAAAAACAGGTACCGATCAAACTTTCAATGTTTCGTCTATTATAATATAGTATAGAAAAGTACCATTATTTTTGAAAGTGCATGAACATATGCGTGTTAGTATATAATTATTAAATCATGTCATTTTAAAATTTTGAACCAACACAATTTGATGTTTTAAAATTTTTAATATTAAATTAAAAAAATTATATAATATTAGGAAAAGTCTGAGCATCGCGCGGGTTATAAGCTAGTAGAATTTAAAAATGGGGTGAAATTAAAAAGCGATGGAACCAAATTTGTACTACTAAATAGCGGTTTCACTTATTAATGAAGGTTATACATTCTAATATTTCTATTACTTTATTAAAAATTAATATATACATAATTTCAATATATATATAGGAATTAAAAAGGATGAAATCAAGAAAGTTTTATTAAAAATAATATATGTAGAATATTAGACATATAGAAATATAAGACATACGGGAATTAAAAAGGGGTGAAATCAAAAAGTAATAAAAACTAAAAAGAGGTGAAACCAAATTTGTATTACTAAAAAGGTGTTTCACTTATTAATAAAGATTATTATAGATTCTAATATTTCTACTTTTTATTTAAAAAATAATATATACAAAATTGTAATATAGAAATTAAAAAGAGTGAAATCAAAAAAAAATTATTAAAAATTATATATATTTATATATATATATATATATATATATTAGACATAAAATATTAAAAAGGGGCGAAATCAGAAAATGATAAAATCCAAAAGGTTACATATTTACGACGACTAAATTTAAGGCCTAATTTGTACTAAGGCTATTTTCTTTTTGATCTGTCGAAGGTTAAATCGCACACCTTTACATAGTAAAATCTTTGCCAATTTCTCTAGTAGACATGTTGATTTAGGTTTCGATCAATTTGTCATCTATTCTGAAAAATACGAATCGATAATTGAAGGACATGGGTTTAGATAATATTAACGTGCCCAAGATAAGCTATAATCCAACATAATGTTCAAGTTTGGCTTAGTAAAAAAAAAAAAAAAATGCTCCAGTTGGATCTCCTAAGACCTGAGAAGGGTTTTATTTCCTGTCCAAATTAACTTTTGAATTTGAGACTTGTGTCAAGAAAAGCTATGCTACCATGTTAGAGTTATCAACTTTCTAAAACTGCTCATGTTAATACAAAAAATACTATGTTGTCCATATAATTTATTATAAAACATAATAACATGTAGCATAAATGTACCCCAGTTAATTTTCCATAAGCAAGATTACAACTTCCGATTCTTCTTAAACTTTTTCAGGTAATTGAAATCCTGCCAGTAACATTCATTTCATCCATTTAATGAAATTGCTCAAATTCTTATTCGAGCAGCCATCTGCGACACTATTCAGGACCTTTACTTTAAGTTCCATGGCTCTTGCTTTGTAATTGTCACTAAATAGCTGTTCCACCTTTCTCACAATTTCATCTTGTCTGATAATGCCCCCTGCATCTTTTTCAAACCCCAGGCCTATGTTCCAGACATCGCAAATGTAGGTCTCATTAGATAACTGATCTGCAAAGTAAGGCCAACACAGGAAAGGCACCCCATTACTAACACCTTCTGTGGTAGAGTTCCAACCACAGTGACTCAGGAAGCAACCTACAGAAGGATGACGAAGAACTTTTTGTTGGGGTGCCCAACCCACCATCTTGCCACGAATGCCTATTCGGTCTTGAAATCCATCAGGGTAACCTACTTGTGTGTCAGTTGTTATATCCGGACGCACAACCCATAGGAATGGCCTGTTGGTTAGTTCAAGACCTACAGCCAGTTCTTGGAATTGTGTCTGATCAAAAATTGTGAAGCTCCCAAATGCAACATATATGACTGAGCAGACTGGTTGCTGATCAAGCCAGGACAAGCAGGATGAGTCCTCTGACCAAAAATTGCCTGCTTTGTTTCTACGAATGCTGCTTGCTGACAGGGGACCAATTGGCAACACTTCCGGAATTGCTGAAAATGCATCTGGCTCAAGCTCATAAACTGAATTGCATATAATCAAATCTGCTAGTTTCATAGATTGGTTGCAATTGGAAAGAAGTTCAAAACAATTTTTCCTTATGGCTTCGTCATTGAAGCTGCTCCACATAAACGTTTCACTACTCATCCCAGGCAATGTGGTTGATGGATGAAACATTTTACTCTTGGTGACGCTTCCTGCATTGGATAATAAACTGAAATTCAGAACTAACGCAACTGTGATTTATGTTTTTCGTAATGGACTAGTGTCTACCTCCTGCATGACAACTGGTTGCTAGGCTCACTAGGCTCACTATAAATATCAGTCCTCAATTCTTTCGCTTACTAGTTTTATCAGCTTCTCGAATAATACAACTACTACCCTGCTGCAAATTTTATATGTTCCACCTTTGAGGTTCTAACTTCTAACATATTACCATAACTAACTGCTTATGTTAGTTAAGTTCTTGACATCTCTGCACTTATGTTGTGTTAAACAATTGATAAACAAGTAAATAAATAAGAAATTAATCAAGAATAACTTTCACACAAGAATTAAAATTCGGTAAATCGATTTCCAGGCGGATGAAACACCTCACAAATTCTCCCACTATTTTAAAGCAGTCAACAAAGAGAATATCGATGCTAATCTAATAAAGCTTATAACATAATAAGGCCAAACCTTGAAAAAAGAAATGGTTAAATAATAACAACATAATCTTCAACCATATTAAGTTTTCAAGATTTCACGGGACCAGATCTGATTATCGTAAATCTGACAAAAATTCAGGAATCTTTTCGGGCAGAGAAAATTAATTATGAGGGACAAAAAATTAAAAAATATTGTGACATAAATTTGGGAATCTTTTTGGGTACGGTACATAGAAAACTAATTATGAGGGATAAAAAATTAAAACATTTCGTCTAAGTAATCTGAGACACCCTCCTAGACTTAAAAAATCCAAAAATTCATATATTTATAATTGATGTTCGGTTACGCATGAAATAAATTTGAGGAGCAAAAAATTAAAAACTCCTTCTAAGTGACCCCAATTGTCCTTTCGGGACTTAAGAAAAAAATCAAACATTTATAACTGGTGTTAGATTATGCCTAAAATCAATTGACCGGGGATGGTGAAAGTTTTTTTGAAGTCATCCCGATAGCTTTCCTAGATCTAAGAAGCCAAATAAATTCAAACAGTTTTAATCGGTGTTCTTGAATAGAAGTTATGGACCCCTCTTTGTGTTTGACTACGTTCGAAACCAATTTTAGAGTGTAAAAATTCAAAATTTTCTTCTCAATGAACTAGGATATTCTTCCTAGAGTTGGGAAATCAAAAAATTCAAACCCGAAACATCCTCTCTAAAGTTAAGAGGCAAAAAAAAATCCAAATATTCATAATTGATATTCGGCTATGCCTAAAACTAATTTGGAGAACTAAAAAATCAAAAACAAATTCTCTCATTTGGCAAAGCCGCATAAAAAAGTATTAGGCAAATGATAGGCTTATAAAATATACAAGCCACCAAGTTCCCGAATATGAATCCCATCTATTCCATGAGGAGGTGCTTTGGGTCGTAAGGATGAACCCCATAAGGGATCCTTATTCCTTAGGGTCTTAAGGACAAATTTCATGAGAGGCCCTCACAGAGAACAGATACATTTCTATGAATCATGCAAGACAATGAGGTGTTATAACTCTTTAAATGACGGCGAGGATACTCCTCCGTGTACCCGAAATAATGACGGAAACGATTACTCGTCACTATTAACACATTCCATTCGCAGATCTCTTTATGCCAAATGATCTTTACACTTATTTTTCATTTAGCGCCCCAAGCACGTGTATGTCATCTAGGCGTTTCATGCGTATAGCTATTCTCCCGATGAATAATCTATATTTCGAGGTAACACCTCAAAACCTTAGTCCTTGGCCTATAAAATTGTCAAGGAGTAAGGTGCTAGGGTAGGTTTTATATCATCTCCCAAAACCCATTTTTATTCTCATGCCTTAGGTGTCGCGGAGCCACCACACTTCTCCTTCATTTTTGTGCAAAAACCTTACCACCAGCTACACCGCATGTGAGGAGGAAGAGCCATGGCAGACCGGGCATTATCAAACTTTTAAAAAAAAAATTAGCTTGATTAGAAATTTAGTACTAATTCATTCCTATTCACAGGAAATGTTGGCTCCGTCACATGTCATGTCACAAATTAGTCAAAAAAATTGGAAACATTAGGGTCTTACCATCTTCTTTGTTCACTATTCCATCGTCAATCAGCTTTGGAATACTGTGTATTGAAACCAGTGTCGCAGCTGATGCAAACCAGATAACTGCTACCTTAATTCCCATATTTTTCGCAACGTTCACTGCCCATCCCATGGTCCCGTCTGCAATAACACAGCTGATTTTATCGCCATCCGTAGCTCCATTAGTCTTTTGTATAAACTTCTCTAGCTCTTTTGGCATGAAACGTTGAATAGCCTGGGATACCTTCAAGATGTCGTTCCTGTCCTCCCATGGTTCCATACCATCAGGGATCGAAACGAGGTTCAGATTGTCATCCAAGTCTTCATTTCTCGACAAAGCATTCATAACTCGGGTGTGAATAAAGTCGGCATTAACTATAGTGACTTTGAAGCCATCCTGTGCAGCTCTCTGCATAAGCTCTATCATTGGAATTACATGACCTTGTCCTGGATATGGTATAGCTAATACATGTGGAGTTCCCATCATATACTTTTAGCTCCACTACTTCTTCAATATCCTCAGCTACTTACAACTTTTAGCAAAGCATACTACACTTGTCTGATTATTATCGCCCATGTGTGGTTCCTACTACAGACGTGATAATTTTGTTTGCTTGTCCTGCTGACCAACAAGGACACTTTCGGTAGTTATTTCTTAACTTATCTAGAATTCAATCCTAAGTTATTCAGATTTTCATATAACTAGATATCAGTTCAAATAAAATCAAATTTTAATCAAGATTACTCTTAATTAGGTCATATCTTGTATCTTGTAATAATTGATATTCTTAAAGTTATTTTGAAAATCTATTAGTCTCCAGAAATTGTATGCAATCAATTACAATACGAATTATTTTAACTGAAACTATATATGATAATGCGACATTTTAAGCTAAAATTTTGTATTTTTTTCCAAAAAGAGTTGCAACTGTATATATTTTGTCACTTTTAGTTGATTTTCAATGATCGGTGGTAAAAGTTTTATGTTTTAGATATTGGTCGACAAGTCATGGCGTGACTTTATTCCAGCGGTCGTGTTACTGAGCATAGTTGTGTCTAATCAGATAAGTGTTCCAATGCACCCAAACTTCTAATTTTCTCATTCCGCTGTGTAAAACCTTGGGCATAATAACAAAAACTGGGACAGCTAACAAGGAACAAATAGAAAAACCAAGAGAACGTAACCAGCTGCAACAAGAAGATAGAATATGAGCATATCATATGCTACAAAGTAATACCTTAGACCTTGATAGGTAGTTGCCAATCACACTGTAGAAATGGTTGATTTAAGCTACCAAATCCATCATCCCCGATGGAAAATACAAATTTATAATTTAAGCAAGCGAGCAACGGATGGGGAAGGGACATTCAAATTTTACAGAAGGAAAAGGATAAAATCAAAGAAAAAAAAAGCTCATCCTACATAATTTTATAATTTAAAATCTCTGCCAAATAAGAGGCTGCCTCCATTTATTACTGGAAGTACATAGGTGGCTGAGTTGAAGCAATTCCCGGGTATCCACCATCGTACATAGCCGGATTAGCAGCACCCATTCGCTGGACCTGCTGCTGCATCAGGGCTTGTGCACCACCCATTTTAGCCAAAGCAAGTTGCCTTTCGTAGGCAACAAGATCAGCTGCTGAAAATCCCGGGAAGACTGCTGCACTTGGAGGAGGCAGCGGGGTAGAGCTAGTCCCGGGGGGTGTTGGCTTACTACCCCATGAGCACTGCAAAATAATAGGTCAAAATGAGTTCTAACCAATATATTATTAAAAAACATGACATTCAAAATGAGTGATATTATAAAAAAACATAATATACAAAAGAAAGTCTTGAAAATTGTTAAAATGAAGAAACCGTGGAAGCTTTTATTCTAGTGTTATATAGTATACATTACTCGCCATTCCAACATATTCACAAAGAATTGGTGGCAAGTAGACTACCTTTATTGGTTTTCCAAAGAGTATCCTGGCATTACCCATCTGAATAGCGCGAGCTGCTTCAGAATGGTTACTGTATCTCACAAAACCAAAACCTTTATCTCGTTGGACACGAACATCTTCAATCACTCCGGCATTAAATGCATGGAAATGCCTGTGAAGATCAACTGAGGTAACCTGCAATATGCTGCTTGTAAGACACTTTTGATAATATCCCTTTGTAGCAATAACCCAGCAAACCCAGCAGAACTTTTCAAAACAAATTAAGCCAACAGACTTAATACCGAAAGAACTTAACGAAATAAGTACCAGTTATCAGTCTTAAAGACTTTAACATTATCTTCAGTTCTTGGTCGAATCCTACAACTAGACTCAGATCTATAATCGTTGGAGACCTAGCCTCTCTTTTTTTTTTTTCCCAAGTTGGAGATGTAGACTTCATCAAACATTATTATATTAACTCACCTCAGGACCAAGATTGCCAACATATACAGTCGTATACTGAGGATTATTCTCAGGAGCATCATCATTAATCTTCTCTTGACCATCTTCTGCACAAGAATGAAACAATACTCTGATCAAAGCTGATACAGAATAATCAAACCGAGTGGAATGCCACACTAATATATCAAATAATAAAATTGTTCAATTCTAAACAAAAAGAAAATAAGTAAAAGATAAATGTAGATTAACAAGTCTGACATTGTGGTGCGGATTGCAAAACTAGTCTACACGAGAAGAGACAAGTAGTAGTCAGGTCAATGCAATATAGAAAGAAGTAAATCCACATATGAAGTAAAAAAAGATACATATCTTTTGTACATCTCGGCAACCTTACATCATCCTTGCAGAATTTAACAAGAAGTTTGTTAGTTCTTTCAAGTGAATGGTGACAGGTGCTTGAATCCTTTCCATATCAATAGCTCATATATAAACATTAATTTTAGTTTGATTTGATCCCATCATCAATTTCAGGAAGAAAAAGAAAATGGCCTTAAACTACATGCGTGAATGGATAGATATCAGCGGCGTGTTTGGATTGGAGGTTGTAGAGGGAAGGGATGAAAAAGGTACAATCTTTCCTTGTTTAGATGCAAAGGTTGAGTGAGGAAGGATAATCCTTCCTTGTGTTTGGCTGGGAGGTCTAATTGAAGGGTCAGTAAAGGTCAACATTTTTAAAAAAATATATGTTTAATAATAATATGTACACTGATTAAAATTTAAATATATCATTATATTACTTTATAATAATAAAGGTTGCATCATCAATTCATCATATATCAATAGTTACATATCTCATAAAATTTTTAAACAAAAACATCAAAGCATTACTAATTTAAAACAATTAATAAGAAATTGTATTACAAACAAATTTATTTACTAAGTTAATTTTTGTCCTCTTCTAAAATAATTATCTGATTTAAATATACTTAAGATACATTTCAAAAAATAAATAAATAACTACAAGAAAGATTGAAAAAAGTATATGTAGTGCAGCATACATACATGTATAAATTATAATTCTTTACGAAATTGTGATTCTGCTTTTGGAAATGTTCATTAGACCTATGTGTGTAGTATGTTAATTATCACATACATCTTTTTCTTCGTTTGTAGTCTGCACATTCAAATAAGTGGGTCCCAAATTGAACTCGTGCATCATTGATTCCAGTTGGCCATGATTGTGACAATGGGGAAAGCATGATAATTTTATGACAGAGACTAAGAACGACTGTGCGCAAGTTCTAACATTCCTAACACCCCAAATCATGGGTTGGAGAATTCAGACAGTTAAAATCTAATCCTTGTCTAGCCCCTCATCAAACCTTCAGAATCTGACCCTTCTCCTTCATAATTTTCCCAAAGGTTTTTCAATTTTGAAACCTAAATCTTAAAACGTACGCTGAGCAGTGAAGCACCAAATGACTGTTTTGCAAAAGGTAGCAACTAATGACTCAGGCATTTCAAGCTTTTAACAGATTTTACTGCCTCCTTTCCTCATCCCCATTAAACCTTACTTCTGTTCTCTACCAAATCTTTGCGATCGCGATACATTTTCAGGCCAAGCTACAAGAACATTTTTAGTTAAAAATTACTGCATCTGCAACGCTTAGCCTAGCAAACATCCCTTATCCTCGGTTACAAAAGGTTAACTAAATATTTTCGAGTATTTTTAGAGTTTTGAACCCCTTCAAAACTCGCTGTGGTAGCAAAACAGTGAAACACTAACCAGCATATCGTGTCAGCAGCTATGTAAGCCAAACCAATAAATCAGGAATATGGATAACAGAAAATATACTTCAATTCGGTAAACTAGTGTTACTCCAGCCGTATCCAACATTTTGAAGCACTGGAGTATATGAGCTTACCTGATGTTCCACTTGTTAGTTCTACAACACTCTTGACATCTGAGTTCTGTTTGTCATCAGCTCCTGCGCCCTTTGCTGCCCAGTTACACCGAATTTGCCTGCTTCCAAGCCACTTGCCTACAGTATTAAACATCGTGTGAAAATTAAATAAAATTTAATCTACATAATTAGTGTTATACCTAATATATGCTCTTTTTCTGTTCCTAAAAAGTGTTGTGGAAGGAAGATATTATTCTTTAAAAAAAACAGAAGTAAAGTTATTCAAAGTTACACAAACATGTTCCTCACCATTCAATTCATTGATTGCATTCTGAGCATCCTGAACACATAAACATATCAATCAGTTATATCTTTAGGATTTTAGCTTGAAAAGAGCAAGTGAGACAGAGTGAGGTTCAGAGAAAAAGTATACCATATTCTAAAACCAAGAGGTAACAAGAATTTGACAAATGAGCAAAAAGACTTGATACCTGTTGATTCTGGAATGAGACGAACCCAAATCCTCTTGAACGCCCAGTTTTCTGATCCCACATAACTCTAGCATCTCTGCAACCATATTCTCAAAATGTATTAAGACAATGTCATATTCAATAACTTCACTTTACATAGCATGAGTTCATATTTTTAAAAAAACAACATTTATGATATATCAAGTGAAAAGGCAAACTTACGAGCAACTACTATAAACAGAGAAGCAAGCAAATAGAGTGGCATCTGTAATCTCAGGGCTAAGATCACCCACAAAAATGTTAAAGTGACCTACAAAACCAAAGAAAAAGGGTACTACTTACAACCATTTAATTGTTGTGAGTTTGAATAAAATATTCAAAGGAGAAAAAAGAGACCTGAAGTATCTGCTCTCTGAGTACTGGCATATGCCCAGTTAACTTTGATAGGCTGTCCAAACCTGCAAGGTTAAAGTTCAAGAAGCCAATTAGCCTACAGAACATAATCGAGGTGATTACAATTAATGTAAATTCTACTCACAAGTGCCTTCCGTTCAAAGAAACAATAGCAAGAGCAGCTGATCTGCGATCAAAGTAGTCCACAAAGCCATAGGATGACTGCAGAGAAAGATTAAATGACAATTAATGTGCAAGGCATAGATCCAGAACATCAAACATTTGCAAAATAAGTGTCCAAACCAGATTTATGCCTTAGTATTCTAAAAATAATACAAAGCATATTGTTGAATTTCTATTTAAATCAGACTGGTCACTCTTATATTCAATACCCGCCAAGTAGAAGATTGGAAATAATATAGACCTTTTGTTGTTGTCATTTAACTGCTACAAGATACAATATCTTCTCTATTATTTACAAAATGTATTGTCGGTTTATACATGAAACATCCACATCTAACACAATTATTTATGCAAAAGTGTGAGTGTGTGAGTGTGTGAGTGTGTGAGTGTGTGAGTGTGTGAGTGTGTGCATATATTATGCTTTACAAATCTGGAGAACTGTATTTTACACTTGATGTTTAAAAGGAGGAATACAACTAATTTTATCTGTACAAATAAATATAAAATAATTGATAATTAATCCCTTATCCCATGCTCCGCATCAATAGATGTTGAATCTTGGAACTTGAAAAGCCCAGATAAATTAATTAGGAGAAGGTATAAGTATATATAAAAAAGGAGCAGAGGTGAGTTTACCTTTTCCTTCCGAATGAGCTTGCAGCTTTCAAGGGGACCAGTGCTCGAAAAAACCTCTTGCAGAAGGGGTTCTGTAACTTGAGAGTGGATGTTCCCAACATAACTGCATCATCTCACAGTAGATAAAAGTACAATAATTAACATTAATTGCTCACCCAAAGTTATTTTGAGCTTAATGACACACTAGCTCATGAAAAGTGCTACATAAGCAAGTGTGCACTGTGCACACATGGACTTGTATACTTAACTTTTATATTTATTTAAAAACCTTGCACAAGAGTTACAGAAACACAAGATAATGCATTAATACAAATTGAGGTGAAATATATGAGTCATAAACTGTGCTTGCTATCATGATTAGCTTGATATTGATGGGAAAATTTATTCAAAGAGTGAGAAAAGACAATAAACTGTAGAGGTTATCCTCAGTACAAACATCTAGCAAAAAAGAACAAACAAGCCAAAAAAAAAATCTAAAAGATAGAGAGAAAAGAAAGAAAAAATGACAAACACTCACACACTGCGGCATGTACTTGGATCAAATCCAGGAGGCAGGTTACCACTCAAGATGGGCTCTATCTGCAAATTGAAAGGGGGGAAAGAGAAAAATGAATCCTAAATATGGGCTGGTTATGGAAGTATCAACAAGAGTATTTAGAAGTACTAATGTTAGACCTACGAGCCACAAGCCATAACAAAGAAAGCACACCAAAAGAAACCGCTATGCGGAAAGAAAACTGTAAACTGAGTTCCTACAATTGACACGTAAAACTATAATGCCACATAGCATAACAGAACAAACACTAGATATGAAATCCAATGCATGAACATAAAGAGATGAACTATCAGGCTCCCAATAATGAGTCCTGAATAACACTCATCCCAAAAAAAAAAATCTCAATAAGACAGCCGACATGAACATCGTATTAAACCGACAACAGACTTGAAGCACTTCCCTAAAAATCCATTATGGTAATGAGTAATGACAATTAGATACTATTCTAGCTCACATTAAAGTAGATGTATGGTAAGTATCTAAACAGGAAGTGAGAACCGCTTATATTTGTTATTGATTCTAAAAGAGCGCTAAACAAAACCCCAGATATAGGATAACAATAAATGAACAGCCAATCAAAAAGAGCAGGCACAAAAAACTACACTTGGTAGACTGGATCATAAATTCTTTCATTTTCAGTTCGGTAGAATGTGGTAGGTCAGGTTTAGACAGAAAAAACTATGAACAGAAGAGGAAGACAAGGATTAATTAGGCGAGAGTGTAAAATTTGAATAGGTGCACAATTCTATGATCTTATTTGTTAAGGATACAAGTATAATCGTAAAATGGATAAGTGCATTACTATCAAGCATTTATGTTCAGAAATGTGTATCTCGTCTCGTCTTTTTATTAAATGCTCTGTCTCACGTCTCTTTATAAACTGCTTCCATTACTGTTTTCTTATGTACTATTCAAGCCGGTGTCTTCTTAGAAAGAGCTTCTCCACACTTAAAAGTAGAGGTAAGGCTGAGGTGTATCCTGCGCATCCCAGCAGGATACACAGGTATGTTTGATTTGGTTTACATATGTTTGTAAATGTACACTAAAATTCATTCCTTTCTTACTCCTACACATTATATCCAATGAAACACAGCATTAGCCTTCGAAGCATTAGCTTTCGAAAAATACAAAGCTAATGGGAATTAGAGTTGTTTCAAAGAAAATAATGTAACCCACTCTAAGTCTCAAACAAGCTAAAAATTAGCTAAATTGGTGTGCACATTCACCTTTCTCAAGTAAAATAAAATAATATAAAATTGGGATAAATTATAATAATTTCCTTAAACACACTAGTCATCCAATCAAGAAACTAACAAAAACTGTAGAACCCAAACAAGAATTTAAACAAAAATTCAATCTTTACATCAAATTCAAACCTTGAAAAATAAAAATTGAATCTTTACAACAAAATTAAAAAACCCCAAAAAAAAAAATCTCCCCAAGATAATCATTTAAGGAGGAAAAAAGGGTGAGAAAAAAAAAAGATCAATTAAACAAGCAAAAAGCTGAAATATTTCAAAAGAAAAGAGAAAAGAATAACCTGGGGAGGAGCTAAAAGACCAGGATGATATAAAGATTGTTGCATCAATGCTTGTTGTTGCTTCAACCTCTGCTGATACTGCATCTTCCACTTACAAATTATGTATACAGATAGAAAATCAAAATCTAGGGTTTTGTTTGGTAGAAGAAGAAGAAGAAGAAGAAGAAGAAGAAGAAGAAGAAGAAAATCAAAGAAGGAACAAAAAAAAGAGAAAGAAAACAACAAAAAAAAAAAGGGAAAAAAACTGGAAGAGAAAGAAAGTAGTGAGGAAAATGTGAAAAGATGATTTATGTTATAAAGGCCGTCAATTCTTTTTTTATTTTTGTATGCTCAGGTTTACTGTAGTTGTCTTACAATTGGTTTGATTTGGACCGTTGATTTT
Source organism: Anethum foeniculum (assembly GCA_003724115.2). NCBI lineage: Eukaryota > Viridiplantae > Streptophyta > Magnoliopsida > Apiales > Apiaceae > Anethum > Anethum foeniculum. The sequence continues at coordinate 12,141 of PHNY01110486.1, read as the reverse complement.
TGATATTTAGTGCACTGTTTGGTTGTTGCCTTATTGCTGTGTTGTCAGCTTCTCTTGGAATTTGAAGTTTATTTTCAACTTTGGGCTTCATTTTGTTTAAAATTTTATGTTCTTTGTATTTATTTTTAGAAGACATTTTTCGAATGTCACTATACATGTTTGTTTATGTCCTTCTAAAGAATTCTTGTTTAGAATTCTCTTTTTATGATTTTTTATAGGTCTTTTGTCAAAAATATATGTTTTAAAAATTCAAAAAAAATATTTTTGATAAAATTATTAATAAAAATATGATTTTTAAAATTTTATATTTCAAAATATGATCATCAACTTTAAAATTTACAATGCAACTTTTTTTAAAATTTAGTTTACACCAACTGCATTTTTGAAACTGATTTAACAGTAAAGTATTGCAACTTTATAAGCAATCATAATCAGTGAAATACAATCAATAAAATGCAACTTTATAAGCAATCATAATCAGTGAAATACAATCAATAAAATGCAACTTAACAAACAATCAAAGTTAATAAAAAAAATTGTACTTCTATTTTGCATTTTATCAAACAACTACTACGTGCAACTACATATTTAACCAAAACAATCATATTAATAATAACATGCTAACCGGAAAGAATCAATTGCAATTTTGTCATTTTTCGGTTAACAATAATCATCACATTCAAGATTTTATGCATTATATAGTATTCCAAAATTCACTATGCACACACATACAAACAACTACTCTTATAGTCGATCACCCATAAATACTCAAATGAATCAATTGATATAAGAGAGAGGAGGTGGAAGTTTTGAACTAGAAATAAAGAAATGGAACAAGTATATAGATAATGTAAACATTTGAAAAAGATAGGAAGGAAATAAAATACGCGGTGCGTGATCCTATTTGTGGAAATTCACGATAATATGGTCTAAATAAGAACATGTTTAAAAGACCATATATTTGAAAATAGAGTTGAAAAAATAAGTAAAGAGGGAATTTCCCTTTTTTATGTTGTATTATTATATTACTCAATCAAAAGCATTGATTAGTAAGAATTATGTGAAAAAATATTTTCTTAATAAAAGTGAAAAATGCATGGGAAATGATGTATAAGAAAGAAATACATAAGAAACAACACATATCACAACCCGAAACATTGCTTCTCATTCATTTTCAGAGTTACATGTATAGAAGGATTTATAAGGATCATAAATAATACATTACTATTCATCATAACTTATCCTCGTTATACAACCAATATTACTATTCTTCACTCATTCATATCAGACTATCTAACTATTTTACAATTCTGAATATGCCCACATCAATCTAGACCAAAATTTTATTGGACTAATCCAAACTTCTTGTGCCACAATCTTATAGGATTCGTCTAAGTTGCCTGTCAATTTCAAAAAATTGTGACCCCTGCAAAGCCAGTGTTGAAGGCCTATTTCTTTGCAAAGCTATAGTGTAAGGTGGAAGGACAGCAAGACTGCTAATCATATTAGTCGGGTTGTGTATTTCAATGTGTCTTAACTGACTCCATCTTCTTAGCAAACCGGGATGGCGATTGACATAGTTCATGATCATTATGAATTTCTCATGCGAAACCACTAATAACTTCCCATACAACAACTCTAAAGAAATCATTAACATCTTTTTTCCAGATCCATAACCAATGAATTATCTTTCTCATGATCATTGTTCTTTACAGATAATTTCGAAATACATTTCATTGACATATATTGCTCCACGGCCTCATCATAATCAGATTCATTATAAGAAAGCCCAAAAACCAACTTAAATGCGAGACCAAAATTTTAAACATAAAAGACACACCCTGCACTCAATTTATTATGATGCAAATCAAAGTGATAGACATTAACTAATCCACATAAATAATGGTGCAATAAGAATGCTATCAGGGACATTAACGGTAAACCGTCATTAGGAATAATCATTTGAATAGTAAGATTTTCGAAGGCAAACTGATGTATCGAGTTTGTAAAGGAAGAAAGCGATCAACATAGACTTTATGATGGGTCATGATACTAGGGGAATGGTAATACACATAGAATTAGTCCCAAAATCAGTTAGTTTTCAAATTGACATTCGCCCAAGAGTCATCATTACCATCCTAGGCTAAACTTTGATAATTACTGATGTAATAGGCTCCTTCCTTGGTGGGTGATGTTGACAAACAATACAAGAAAAATACAATCAAACAACACGTAAAATGTAACGGTGTAAAAATAGTTGTTGCCCCAAATTGACAAACAATAATATATATTTTTTACAAAAAAATGTTATGTGACTACTTAAGACAAACGTTATTGACATATTCCAAACTGTTGTTCCTCAAGTGACCCCGTGTTTAGACCAAAAAGTGGTTATTCAGTTAATCGTTATGTCTAATTAGTTAAAAAAAAGTGCTTATAAACTGTTGTTCATGTTGTACTTTGAGGATAATGGTTTACGGACATGGTGTTGTGCAAATAAGACAATCACGCAACTATTTGTAAATCGTATGTTTTAATTAAACTTCACATGGTATTATAATGATCACGTTGTGTCATATACGCAAGTGTATATTATTGCTTTGTGTTTTATTATGTATTTTTTTATTTTAAACTGTTATCTTTTATACATCACCATTTTATTAAAAAAAATTGACAGTTCAAAGTAGAGATACCAATTAAATAAAACTTTATATAATTAGCATAACAATCATAAAATAATTAGGAATAAATTAAACTGAACAAGCATAACACAAAGCACATGACAAACATAAAATTAACCTCAAGCATAAAATTTCTCTCATATATTACCACCAATATTATAAGGCATAGAGAATTCAACAAACGTTTTGCATTCATTGTTTGAGACTAAATCGAACAATTGCTTAAAATCGTAGTCGAAGGCCTAAAATATAGTTGTTGAAAAATGATTTAATAATGATTTCTAACCGTGGTTGTAAACCTTAAATAGAGTTGTTGGATGGTGTATCAAATAGTTGTTCTTAACATTGATTGTAGACTTGAAAAAAAAACATTTTTTGAAGGTAAAATGGTTCTAAACTGCAGTCACTGACCTAAATTACAGATGTTGGAGAATAAAGCTAACAATGGCCATAAATTATTGTTGCAGACTTAGTACATTGTTATTGCAAATAATTTCCAACAATGCTTCTCTAGTGGTCGTTGTTGCAACGATATTCTTACAATGGATTAGAAATAGCTGTGTAGGTAAATGATTTTCTGATTCGATTTTCCTTGTAGTGAAAGATAAATCAGATAAGTGAAAGTTCTACGTGCAAAGATGACAAGCTGACAATAAAGCCAATTGAGGAAGTAATGAAGGCTTGAGAAGAAATAATCAACAACACAAGTAGAGTTCAAGACTGTCCGAAGAGGATTACAGTCTATGTTCTGGCAAAGAATTCATCACGGTTGGTTGATTCTCTGAGCACTGTAGCCAATATTAGTTACTTGGAGAAACTTCTGGAAGCACTGAACAATCCTCCACCATCAAATGCATTGGAAACATCTGCTAGGGATGCTATTCAAGCTAGGCTAAATGAGATCAGATGTAGAAAGAAAACAAATGAAGAACCTATGCAAAAGCAAAGATCACAGGCTCAATCATCAAAGAAGACAAAGAGCAAAAAGAAGCCTGATGATCAAGAAAAGAAGAAGAAGACAGGAAGCAGAAGCAAATTGACTATTAGTTCAAGCTAGAGGAACACTTCTGTTACTTGTACTTTTATTTCAAGAAGAAATCTGGAGTTGTATATATATGATCCAGAATGCAATTAATATTATTTCTTACTTTCCGTATTTACTTTTTCTTGTTATCAGTTGAGTAATCCTTTAGGAATTTGCTTGTCGAACTCTAACAATCAAATATGGGAGATTGTAAAGCATAATCTAACGTAATATGTAATAGAGAGAATATAACTCTACATAGGATAAGAATCAGGAAAATAATATTAACTATGAAGCACAAGAATCCAAAAGATTGAATACATATTAAATACAAAGAATCAAAACATGGAAGTATAGCTTAAAGTCTGTTACAGATTACGAGGAAATGAATTGATTTGAAGTATTGTAGATTATGGGATTTCAGAGGAATGAAGCAATAAAGATACAAAGGACAATATTAACTTCACAGTGGCTTGTAGAGTTTATAATACAAAGGCCTAAGAGCGGAACTAGTTGTCTGTGAACCAGACCAATTGCACTAGGCGTCAGTGATCCGTAAAGGAAAACTAAGTATTATCATTCAAAGAACTGTTGAGTGGGATTCGTATTCGAAAATAATATTCAAGGATTTAATGCGAAGACGGGGAGAACGGAAGTTTGATACCGATACAGCTCAGGAACTATCTAGAGGGATCCTTGGGAGTAGAAGTTCTTGGGATTCACACTCCTTCAGTGGTTGTCGATTCAAGAACTATATCCATTGGTACAAATTGACCATTCTGTAATATTCCCATGTATAGTGAATTTGATGCTTTAATGAATAGGATCATCTTTCTCTTCCACAGATTATAGTTGTCTCTGTCAAAGGGTGGAACCTTGATAATACCGGTCTTCTGGGTACTCATCTTTGTTGGCGGAATAAAATTATTTAAGATTAAAAAATTTCGAGAATTGAAAATTTTGAAAATTAAAAAATTTCAAGAATTTTTTTTAATAACTTGTTTGCTTGGTCTAAATCACCGGGATCTTGATTTGTATATCAATCAACAAGCTCTGATACCAATTGTTAGGTCCCAAAGTATTGTAGAAGGGGGGTTGCATACAATGCTCACAAATAATTCGATTTGTTTAGATGTTCTTCATTAAAGTACGGAATCGAATTAAACACAAACAAGTTCGAGGAATATATCATTTTATTAATATAAACCTTAAGTTTGCTACATTCTAATCAAGATTGATTAGTTACAATAAATTCGACAGCATAACAATACAATTACAAGCTTCTGAAAAAGAGCATAGCCTTTAATGGAGGCGACTTGGACCTTCCCTTCAACTCCAAGAGATGACAGGAATCTGGTTTGTGCCTAAGAGGAGACAGGAGCTTCATCCTGAAGCCAAGAGGCGACAAGGGTTTGTTAACTATGAGTAACACGAATAACTAGACAGGGGGTGATTGGATAGTTTTAAAAAACTTGATACGAGCC
>PHNY01110484.1:11071-39259 GCA_003724115.2 Anethum foeniculum | reverse complement strand
TAACTAAAACATAAAATCAGTGCAATTTAAATTAATGATATAATTTTTTGAATTTAAATTAAATTTAAAAAATTATACAATATAAACAAAGTCCGTGTATCGCACGGGGTTTAAGCTAGTACAAATTATAAACGACTTCGAGTTTGAGACTGAGCTAAGCTAGGATTTTGAGTTTCGGACCGAGTTTAATCGGGTTTGGCATATACTCGTCCCAACTTATTTAACTAAACGTACTTGAACTTGTATTCGAATTTGGCTTATATATATACGAGCTCGAGCTGAGTTGAATCCCGATAAACGAGTTTTATCGAACTCGAGAACTTGCGAGCCACTTGAACTTGTATTCGAATTTGGCTAGTATATATACCAGCTTTAGAGTATATATATTAGAAACTTATAAATAATTAAGCAATAATTATATTAAAATTTATTGGAAATATAATTGAAAGTAGAGTTTATATAATTCTAATAGATTTTAATTAAAATATTAAAGAAGTGCCCCACAAAATAGAGGGTATTAAGGTGAGCTAGTAAAATCCGTCGGACGCGTAGACTCGTCGTCGGAGCCCTACGACGGACAACTTGACGAGCTATCATGTAACCGTTGCCCTAAACATCATTAAATTAAGCAGAAAAAGTAGGAGCTCCTCATATTTCAAATGCATGACATTATACTCAGATTCTACTACTCTAGTCATTTCATTTTCAGGCAAGATGATAATATAATTATAATACAGTGAAACATTTATACTGATATTTACATAATGGGAAAAATGGTGAAGAAACCTACGTACCCGTATGACCAGCTGAAGCAGCAACATGAAGGGAAGTACTTGTCAAAACATCCACTTCTAGCATCAATAGCGTCGGCAAGAACAACAATTGCTTCACCACTTCAACTCTGCCTCTCTGACATGCCACGAAAAGTGCACTTTCCTCGCGAATATTTAGTTTATAAATAATCGACGGATCAGTCTCTAGCAGCAAATTCATCACTGCAACATGGCCTTCTTTGCATGCCTCATGCAACGGCGTCTCTAACTCTCTGTTCTCCGCAACCACTAATTCAGGTCGCAACTTTACGATTTCGGATGCTAATTCAATGTGACCGAATCTTGCAGCTAGATGAAGCACCGTGTTCAATGATTTATAAACAGTTTGGCGTACGGAGTTTGGGTTTTGAGTCGCAAGTTTTAAAAAGGCAGCAACATCGCCCTTTATGATCGCGTCTTGCAGGTTCCTATCCATTTTTTGAGGTAGAATCGGAAAACCTAGTCGATAGAAGAGTTTAAAGTAATTAATGTTGAGCACTGGGTACTGAGTGATTTTATGCAGATAAAACAACCAGCTTTTTCCACGGATGCAGCAACTTGGAAAATTCACTCAAGTCTTAATAAACGTGTTCAAGTTTTTTTTCCTTTAAAAAACATGATAAATTAGTTACTATTAGCTTGTCATTGATGACATATATATTTATAAATTGGTCATTGACAATTAAACCAGTTAAGTTAAACTGGCAACATTTTTAGACCTCCAAGCATATATTAATGTCAAGTTTAATTTTCAGCCCGGATCAATTAGGATTTGCATATTGACATAATTAAGTGATAATCATGGCTTAAGGTGCGATTATAATAATAGTCACCCAGGAATATTATGTAGGTTAATTATTGGTTTTTAGACTAGTCCAAGAGTGTATGGTAGCCACAAAATGTGTTTGCAAGTAGATTAATTTATTTATGGCTTTTGTCGTCACAATTGTGGCTCATAATATAAGTTCATGCATGTACTAGGCCCGTAAAAGACTTTAGTGCAGCTTCGTGACCGGAGTAGTGTGAACTGATGTTTTACTTATTTTTCGATGTAAACTAATATTATTCTGAATATCAGTTTCTATATTGCACAATCGGTCGGTATCAAAAACATATTTAGTAGTCTGACAAAATCAAAAGATTTCGTCGAAATATGTCTTATAATCGCCCACAACTTTTTAGTAGTAGTATTAATAAAAAAGAAAGTATTAAAATAGAAGAAAAATGTTTCATGCACAAAATTATGTATAAATTTTTTCATAAAGTGACATTACTATAGTTTTAATTGGAATATATAGGTTCTTGTATTCACATAAATAGTATCATTTAAATCGTTCTATCTTATTTGTCGTGTCATTTTGTGCAAAATTTTATACCCAATTTTGTTTGTATACTATTACTTTAAATAGAAACATGTCACCCTAAATTGATATATTTGCCCTAAAAAAATTAATAGCAGATTTTAGTCATATAATATGCATCAAACCAGAAATTAAAGTGATAGTACCATTTTTTTTATTTAATACGGCTGTAATACAAAATGTACGTGCTATAGTTCAATTGATAAGTAATAGAGATGTATACAAACATTTAGCTTTCTTCATCTCTTGAAATAACAACATACGACCTATTGATGAAAAAGTTCTCGTAAATAAGGCCAGCAAGGCCGCCACCGATGAGTGGGCCAACCCAGTAAACCCAGTGGTCAGTCCATACTCCAGCAATCAAAGCAGGCCCAAATGACCTAGCTGGGTTCATGGACGCCCCTGAGAAAGCCCCACCGGCCATGATGTTGGCACCTACTACAAATCCCGTTAGTAATGGACCTAGCCCATAGAGGAAGCCCTTCTTAGGATCTACAATAGTAGCATACACTGTGAATAACAACGAAAATGTCAAAACAATCTCCATTATAACTCCTTGCAGACTGTCCATTCCAGCAGCAAGTGTGTGTACCGGAGTTACCTGCAGATATCAAATGACAAACAATTACATAAACCGTTCAATTAGAGAAGAAACTAAAACAAATACACTCGGACTACTGTTTGGCTAATCTCAATTCTGCCACAATTGCCCGTTCCTTGTACCGAACATTCACATATTTAAGTTTTAACCATACATTATTTTTACTACAAACAGGGAAAGATCTATTAAGAGGCACCGGGGGGAAACGTGTCTCCCCTAAAATCAAATTTTACGTTTTTTCAATATTAAAATTTTTAGAATCCGGCATCTGTTGGTGTAGTGGTACCTCTCTCACCACTTTTACGGAATGTCGAGAGTTTTGTTAAAGACAATAGGCTAGTGTGTGAGTGTGTTTAAATAGCAGAAAAGAATAATTTAGAAATATATGGAATTGCCCCCGTAAAAATCAAATCTATAAAGATGCCTTCCTAAAATTTGCTTGATATCGCCCAAAAGAAAAATTCCTGGATCCGCCCCGCCTACTGCAAATAATTTTAACGTAAAAACTGTCCCAAAACTACAAATCAGCAACTTCACTAAAATAAATCACCTAGTTTGTTTTTTAGTTAACAAAATATATACAGTGCATATAAAATTTCGAGAAATGAGTGTACCAATCCTCCTGTAAGATACTTAAGAAGAGCACAGGCTGCTGCAGAAGCCAAGCACTGATCAATCCAGTAAAGGATGGAGCGGACGACAGTGATATGACCACCAACGCAAAGGCCGAGTGTGACAGCAGGGTTAAGATGACCGCCGGAGATTTTGAAACCAGCAGAAATCATGACAGCCACCACCAGTGTATGTGCAATCGCCACAAAAAACAGTCCCACCACCTCATTTCCGCTCATTTTATCTGTTTACAATTTCATAGTCAGCTCCAATGTTTCACAGAATTGTTCTTAGACAACTATGATACGATAAATTTATATATTGCAAACTTGGACATAACAAAAAAAAACAAAGATGTTTACGTAAAATTATATGGTATGAGTTAGATAATAGGTACCGGTGGCCATGGCCGATCCGACACCAGCAAACACGAAAAGAAAGGTGCAGATGAATTCAACTACGAGAGCTTTGATACAGTCGGGCTGCAGCGCCTCCGTACTCGTGCCTAATGCAATCTTTGCCATTTTCACTTGACTGTAAACTAGAGTAAAATTTTGTAACTTAAGAAAACTTTACGAGACTATGTATATTTGTAAGTGTAATGTGAGTAGACTCGCTTGATGATCAATTGTATCGCTTCAATACATTTTATATTCGAAAAACAGATATAATGCCAGAGAGTGGAAGATTCCACGTCCTGGGCTGTCATGATTGGATAATTAAGTATGGGCTAGCTGGTTGTGTAGGCACGTTAGAAACTAAATTATACTATTGTATTGATCTTAATCAGATTTATACACATTGACATTTTGAAAAGATAACTAGTTTTTCTTCAGCTAATAAAATAACAACTAATTGTTGTCATTAGTTATGCTTAATCGTGTCCCACACTGTTTTAATTTAACAGTTTGAGCTCGAAGTCTGAGCTCAATCTTGATCAATACCTCATTTTTTAAACTCAGAAGTTGACTCCACGAGAATATAATATGTCAAATTCAGCCGAAAACTTGAATTCATTAAAGAAAATAAACATTCTTAAAAACTTTAATCTTAAATCTGGTGCTGTAAATATGTAAAATATGCATTTTATCAATCAATATTTTTTAAAATATATAAATACTTAAAAAAAAGATAAATCTTTGAGTGAGCTTACAATCTTGCACAAGTCTGAGTTTAAATTAGGACCTCAACTCAACAAAACATTCAAACACCTCAAGTTTGACTCAACTCGGTTATTGTCGTTTCAAATGTGATATTTAAGACTCGAATTCACGAACATTTATCCAAAATTCAATGATAAAGCCGTGGGGAAGTGCTGCTTAAGGTACGTGTTAATTCCAGTGATAGTTGAATAATGAAGCCGGATGCCCAAATTTACGTTTTAGTAATTTACCAAAATTTCATGGCCGACTGAACTTGAATTTTCCCGTCCAAAAAAAAAACCTGAACTTGATTATTATTGCTCGCGAGCATATGCTTAGCTAGTCAGTTTGCACTGTCGATTCTCCTTTTCTTATTTGTTTTATTTTACTTCTGCACTTCCAATTCAATTATTCATAGTACTTTATGTCAATTGACTTGGGAGCAGTAGAGTATTCCTTTATTGTCTGCAAATCAATGGCCTAAAGATATCTCCAGGCATACACTGCATTTGGGCTACCTCTGATGTACCAAACACCTCAAACTTGCATCACCCTTCATAATTACTTCAAATATATTTCCTTAAAGAAAATCTTTAGACAAATTCATGTTCACTTAATTGTATATCGTCAGTCTCGGTCTGTTACAGAATTCAGATTTATGCAATAGAAATAAATATTGAAAATACTTATACGAGGATTTATCTATAAAAGACATGGGGAAAGCCGATATTGTTGTAACATACTCACTCCATCTCATATTATGTGTGTTGTTTTGACTATTAGAGTGTCAACTTGACTAACAATTTGATCACAAATTGCGCATATTATATAATAAAAAAAAATTTAAAACTTATTTTATTAAAAAAATATCTAATCCTTTTTAAAATCTATTTTTCAGTTTTTTAAAATAATTAATAAATCTTTTTTAATAATTGGTCAAATTTTGGTCAAATTGACCGTCTAATAGTTAAAACAAGATACATAATATGAGAGGGAGGGAGTATATTTTTTCAGGCTTTTCGAATTAAACAGTTAACCAGTTTATTCACATTTCATGTCCAATATTTTTTCCAAAGAAAACACAAAAACAATAATAAAAAGATATCCACTCTACTTTAGTAATATACTCCAATGCAGTGCAGAGTTTAGAAAATGGACCTACCACTACGTTTATTCTCTTCGGCAATCCACTTTACCAAGAAATATTTACTGTCCGACAATAATTAAAAACAAATAAATTTGACTTTTTTTTGGAACTATACGTAAGAACCCATGCACGTTGCTGCATTATTGCAGCCCTAGTTTCTTTAATCAAGGTCTAGTTATATAATGATGGTTCCACTGTTTGAAAATAGTACTCCCTCCGTTCCCCTAGTAGTATACATTGGGGGACGGGATTCAGCACGCATTTTAACGCTCATTTATAATATAACTACATAAATAATTTACATAAATAATTTTAAATTTTTTCTTTTTATAAATAAAAGTATAACACTTGAAGTTTAATTCAGAAAAAGAAAATTTTAAAAATAAATTACGGAAGTATACTTTATATTCAACTTAAAATGCGTGTCGAACTTTAAAAAAATTATGTATACAATTCAGAGGAAGAGAGGGAGTACTAGAATTATTTTACATTTGCACCCATTAGCAATTTTTTTATAAAAATTTATTATATAATATTTTTTATAAAGTGCTCTCACCGAGAAATGTGTTACTATAATATTAGTAAATCTGTCATAATTCGTGTTATTTTTATTTTATTTATAATTATATGATCATAATTTGAAGATTAAATGGTTGAATTGCTAATTTTTTAGTACTTAAATATTAAAAAGAAATTAGAAAAATCTAGTAAAAGTGACCATTTTTTTTATGAACTTGGACTACTAAATAACGACATACACGCTCAAGTACACAGTTCCATAAAGAAACTCCGCGCCACTGATTGACAACTTAGTTTATTTGATCCAAAAACATTTGTTCGACTGCTAATCTTGGTCTCATTAATCGTCGTTTTCTAAAACATTTATACAGATTTTAATTTACACACTTTATTTCAGTTTTGAGACAAACGAGTGTAAAAGTAGGAGGGAAATGCAATTAACCTCTGCCAGTGGAGTAATGTAGTAAACAAGCGAGATTATGTGACGTAAAAACTCATTAATGATTTATAATGAGCTTCACATTAAAGATGAAGAAACTAGCACTGATACTAGAGGGAAATCAGCACCCTTTACGGCTTTACCCTTTTCCCGGTAAAAAAATATATTGAAACCAGTACGAAAGAAAACCATCAAATTGATTATATCACAAGTAATATACCACCTGCACAAAATAAAAAGGAAACACTTGAGTTATCATCACTGTGACCGAAATTCAAACACTACGTCAAAAACAAAGCTTCTGCTCCCTCCGTCCTACTGAGATGTCCACGTGCACTGTTTACACGCATTTTGAGACTCCTATAAAGCATAGTTCTATAACTTTTTTAAAATTTTTTTTGAATAAAAGTTTAAATATTAAATTTTTATTCAAAAAAAAATTAAAAAACTATATTTTAAAGGAGTCTTAAAAACCGTGTCAAAAAATAATGTAGAGAATTGAATGAGGAAAGAGAAAGTATACCAGAATCACACTCTTAAATACCTAGGAAACATGGTAAGTTGCGCATATATGCACTATCAATAGTTACCTTAACATCTTCAGGATAGATTGATCCGCGTCCAATTGCTGGTCAGTTTTCAGTTTCCTTTTAAAAAACCAGGTTGATTTGACATTAAGACTTCCAGTATGGTCCTGTCATTATTAATACTTTAAAAACCCTTCTATCTGAAAATCTGAAAGTAAGATGCAAATGAGCAGTAATAATAAAGAAGCTCCGCCGAAGCTTTAAAAGACATGCTTTTGACGTGTCGTTATAGAACTCAGGATACCTAGGTAAAACTGTTCCAGGAAACTTCAGGGCTTCGATCCAAAAGGATAAAAGCAATCAAGACTGAAAGCCATTCATTCCTGAATTGAATAAGTACATCATCAAAACTCCGAAATTAATCAACACAACTTTTTAATGATCTACTGATGGCAGAAGACAACACTTTACACTTAAATTTAATAATTATTTTCACCTATATATCAAGGACAACAAAATCTTGACAGGGTAAAACTCTAGCACCATTTAGCATGTTTGTACTCGAAGTCACCTGGAGAAATACATTCTGTGATCGGTACATATACAATCTATAAATAACTTTGTTCCCCTGGTAAATCTGTGCTATGCCATCCGTAAAATGCTGCTTCACTTCCACAACTAAAATGAAACCAATAGAAGTCAGAGGTTGACCGAACAATCTTAACTTCTATTACAACTATGAAAACCAGTAGTGATTCTTCCGCAGCACCATACCAATTCATTTGGCTGAAGGATTACGGTGCAGTGACTGCATCCAAATGTTTGACACAACAGCTTTGCCATTACGTGCCTGGGCAATATTTGCAGCAGCAAGGTCTTCTCCTTTTATACAATCTTGCTTGGAAGAGCCACCCAATGTTTTAGATGTACATGGCATGTGTGCATTGTTTATAGTCTGTGATAATCAGATTTAAAAATAAATTTAGTAGATGAAAAGCTGAGTCAAAAGTAAAGTGTACAATATCTGCAGAAAGCGTATAATCTAATTGTACTTGTCAACATAAACTTCTACAACAAAGACGCAATTTCTAGGAAACTATAAGCCTAGTGGAGGACAGTTATGTGAAACTCCATCCTCCTGCAGACAATAACTCACATTTTCTTCCGGTGATTTATCTGCATTCAAATTTGGTGCTAATCCTGAACTGAAGTTCATGTGATCATCTGGAGACATCAGGTTACTTGATCCTTCATGCTCATTGGTATAGCCTCCTGAAACAGAGCACAATCAAATTTGATAAATCATAATGTCCGCCTATGTCATGAACAATATCAACATATAAATTCTTAATATCACTTCTCTTTAACAGGTCTTACAGCTTGCCGAAAGTCCATAAAGTTTTTTTACAAGTATACCAAAACAATAAGAGCTTGCATATACAACTATACAACCAAAAGCAAATATGACATTATATATGTCACCCAAGCATTTTGCTTGTTCAATTTTCTGCGATATATTGCCAAGTTTACACAAGAGCGAAGAAAGATGAAGTTGTAAATAGATGATTAATACTGCGTCAAATTGCAAAACCTGTGCTTAACTAATTTCCCAGCTTTAAGATTTTATAGATATCTCCAGTTAACTCTGCTCAATTTATGTATGAGCCCAGTATGCTACAAACCCCCACTGCACTTTTTAGGATTTTATAGATTATTTATCTATTGTTGCAATTTTATGACAGAAAATGACTTACTATAATAGCTCACAGCATCATCAGCTACTACAATTAATGAAACAATGGCATATTCTCTAGATGACTAGAAACGGTGAGGAGATATTGGGAGGAGAATTTTGAATCTGGAAAGAGATCTAATTTAAAGTTAGCTGTACTACTTCCACTCCAACATCTTCCAGGAGGAAACTATTACTTGTTTTCTGAAATACTGAAAAGCTTTATTTAATGACAAGACTTTGTTAAAAATTAAACCAACTCAAGTGACTCACGAGTCACAAGTACACTAAGTAGCCTGAGTTTAACTTATTCAATCACCAGAGCTGAATAATGTCCTATCTGTTTGAACTCATATTTATTCAGTTGGTAATATGGATTAATCGGGATTTAGTGGACATCAATACATTTTCATCATGTTTGAAATTTAGCACGTCAAAACTGAGTAGCACCTAAGCCAAATCAATTCATATATATATATATATATATATATATATATATATATATATTCCTGAAGGGGAAATGTATTTAATCGATTCATTTTAATGAATATATCCGATTACAAGCTGTATTAATCCTTGTAAAGGCACTATCCTTGACCTGCTTAACATGCATGTTTATATGCTGTTTGATATATTTAGTAATTGCCTCATCCCAGTTTGTTTAACATCCTTAAACATAATGAAAAGAGCTTCATAAAACTATCTCATCACTTGGCTAGCTAAAAGGCCTCTTCTAGATATCCAAAAAGCCAAACCAAACTTAATTATGACATGAACACGAATTATATAAAGCTTTAATGAGTGGAAAATAGGACTTACTATGACGCATGTCGCCTGGAGACACTCTTGTGCTGGTCATTCCAGAGACAGGCTGCAAACTCTAGAATCATGTAAATTGAGGTATCAGTCACATAGATCATAAACTATAAGAAATTACTGAAATAATTTAAAAAGACGGAAACTACACCAGAAAGTGGAAGAGGAATGGAAATTTAAAAATTAGAATGTAAAACTTGAGCAGAATTAATTTATAGACCGAGTTCAAGGAGATACTAACAGAGTCCTTCAGCTGTGTCTTTGATGATTGTTGATACTTTTGGATGGTCCAATCAAATACATTATCGAGCTCGTAAGCTACACATTAAAAAAAAACACAGTGAACCACAATCACATATACTTTGAATTTACTTAGTATTTAAAAAAAATACAGAAAGTTGATCTTCAATAACTATAAGAAGCTTTATAAGAAAAAATCTCAACAAAAAGGCCACAATATTATATTATTTATACACATATTGAGATATAATCACATCCGCACAGAAAAGTATGCAGCTTATAGAACATGATTCATTCTATTAGAAACAGAAGTAAATTTAAAGAAAAACCAAACAATTAATTACATATATGCAAGCATACAAGGCAACAAAAGTTTCAGTTCATAATCAATGCAATGTGAAGAATCTAGTGACATTTAGGGGAGGTACTTTTGTACAAACCTTCACGGGTAAACAAATCACGGAAGAGACGCTTCAAGAATCCATAGTCAGGCCGCATATCAAACTTCAGTGAATGGCAATAGTGAAAATAAGAAGCAAACTCAATTGGGTGAGACTTGCATAAAACCTGATGACCATATAATAAGAGTGAAATTGGTTAAAAGCTTGATATTAATACAAATCTACTGCACCTACTGGCTGCTAAAAACGTAACCAGTACGTGGCTGACATAATTAACTACAACTTGAAAATTGTTTTGTTTCTCCTTTGGTTATTGAATAAAATCAAATACAAGTTACAGGGTAAGTGTAATACATAAAATAAGCGAAAGAAACACACTATCTAAGAAACTGCATAGAATTTATAAAACTCAGGAAAGGGATCCCTCTGTACCATCATTCTGCTCATTCTCTAATCCGCCTAATAAATCTCAACAGGTAAGCAAACATTTCAGACTACCAAACTTACATCAATGGGAGTTGACAGCTTCTTCTCACGTATTTTGTCATATTTTTGCTTCTTTGTCGGAGCTTTTAGACCCTGCCATGGAAGGCTGAAACAAAAAGTTAAGCATGCTTGTCAGACTAAGTCAATCATTCAGTAACTTGATTTTGTACAAGTTATAATATCACCTAAAAAATTGTTAAAGTAATTACATAACAAATATAAAATATACAATGGTAAGAACATCTGCTGCATGGTCCAAGCCCTATCCTATTGCAGAGATGTACAAAATATTGTTTGAAAACTATGGTCACTGGTAAAGAGCAACAGTGAATAATATACCTTCCTTTCAGGAAATACAGTAAAACATATCCAAGTGACTCCAAATCATCACGACGGCTTTGCTCTGCATAAAAGAACAATAAAGTAAAGATATGAAGCCCTCATTAATGTCGGCCTGGTGATATTAACGTATATTTTTTATATAAAGATTAATGATAACATAACTAACCAACACCCGAATGAGTGTTGCAGCTTGCATAACGTGCAGTTCCTGTCAGATTCTTGTTCTCCCTGTGTAAGGTCAGATGTTGCAATTTAGTACAGGAGCACAAGGAGCAATTTAAAGTGGTGAAGAAAAAGAGGCATTAATGAACAATTTATAGGCTTATAGCAAATAAAACACTCATTTTGTGTGACAAGTCGATGAATAAGAAACCTACTTGTGAATACGTTTATGACAATGACGTGACATAGCAGACAAGCAACAATATCATATATTATAAGCCAACAACCTAATGGAAGACAGTAAAAGCTCACAAATGAAACTTTTTTCACATAGACCGCTTGTTAAAGGGTAAAAAAATTTGCCATAGTATTAGTAAACCATCTAATTAACTGTTTTAAAGACAGAAAACAAATTCTAAATAATTTATTAAGAAACTACAAAGATATATATTATACTCGAGCACTCAAAAAAGACTAGTTGATGAAAACACTGGTCCTGCATCACTAGTTTTTATAGCTCGTTAAAGCAAATCCCAATGCATAAATTTACTTGGTCTTGTACCCAATATACGAAATTAAATTAATAAAATGGTTAAATAAATGCATTCGATGCATATATTCATAACTGGATAGTTGGTTTAATGTATACAAGCAATTAGAGCAAGCCCTATACAAAACTATAACTGAACATATAGCTAAAGTATAGAACTAGATTACCAAATGATCACTCCAATGGATAGCTATAGGTCTATAACTGAATGAAACTAGCATAATTTGGTTCTAAATATACAACCAAGGATGGCTATAACCATCCTTGCCATATTTTTCAACATGAAGTGATGGAAAAGTCTTCGGTACATGAGTTTTAACTTAGATATAACAATAGTTATAGTGAACAAGTGTAGCATTAGAGTAAATGTCCTATTCTAGAACCAAAAATAATTAGCATAGGACATGCTCACCATATGCATTCAATTATAGCTACGATTAATCACTCTGTATAATTAGTTCCATTTTTTTTGGTACAGATATCCTTGCCACTTGGCCAATCCAAAATAAATAAATAGACAAAAAATCTAGTTGGTTCTATTTTATAATCAAGCATTTCAGTGGAAATTTCACTATAGCACTTAAATTTACTTTCATTTCAATATATAGCAAAGGCTATAGCCATAATAGAACTAGTAAATTTATATTTATATAAAGAAAAATAAGAGGAAAGAATCAAAAGAAATTTACCTGTATGGAATATGACGGTGAGTACCTGTGTCATAATATCTTTTTGCAAGTCCAAAATCAATAAGGTAAACCTGATGCAAGATATGATTAGTTTTGCTATGACAATTTAAACATGGAAATTGACCAAAGCAAACAAGTTACAACTACAATTACCTGAGTTGCTTTTCGGCCAAGACCCATCAGAAAATTATCCGGTTTGATGTCTCTATGCAAATACCCTTTGGAATGAACATACTCAATTCTTGTGAGCTGGGATATGATAAAGAGGAAAAAAGAGTGACTTATCAAAATCAGATAGGAACAAGTACATTGTCAAATTAAATGATTGCATTCATGAAACAAAAATAGGCATTAAATATATTAACATGCAACAAATGCAATTCTATAAGGTTTACTTATGGATGACCAAATTATCAGAAATTTAGGTACCATTTGATCAGCAAGCATTAGTACGGATTTCAGTGAAAATTTTCTACCACAATACACAAACAGGTCTTCTAAACTTGGTCCTAATAGGTCAAGAACAAGAGCATTGTTCTCTCCCTCTACGCCACGCCATTTTATGTTTGCAATACCAGCTGCAAGATCAATTCACTAAATCGTAAGTATATGATGTACACAAAGAACAATCAATATATTTATCAATCTGACAGTAATTGTTTGCTTACCTCCACCAGCGAGAATGCTATACACCTTTGCCTCATAAAGTAACTGTGGGTGTTTCGTCTGTCTACTCTCCTACACATGAAAACAACTTATCACTTATTCACATAAACACGATATACGAAGATGCGATGAAAATAATTTTCATACAAGCGACCCCTGCAGATGGGCTAAAAGTTTACATACTGCTATAAAAAAATAGTTACACATTTCATCAACTCCTCAAATTTCAATCCAAGGAAAGACTTACAAATTTGCCTACAATTAAGTAAATATTATTATCATCCCCGCTATAACCTTTTCCATTTTGAGTAAACTTCACTCACTACAACACACATACAAAACAGCAGAAACATCAAAGGCAACAAGTAAATTAATATATAAGTACAAAGTAAAAAGTAAGAACGAATAGCAACATGAACATTATAGGCGTCAATAGGTATGTAACCTATCAGTAAGTCATTCAAAATGATCCGTACAACCTTGGCATCTCTAATAACACTTCAAATTTAAGCTACGGACACTTACGTATAATTAGATAGATACATAGTTAGCTGAATGAATAAGAAACAAGTCAATTAAGATTTCCAAAACAGAAATTGAGGATTAAACTTACAATTTTGACAGCAACGACCTCCAATGTATTGATATTATTGGCTGTAAAATCACACACAACACACACAAGAAATTAAGAACAATATACGCATATATAAATGTATGAATACTCATCTGCATATATATATGCACACAGTCACACACACATGTATAGAGATAAATGATAGGGATAGAGAGAGAGGGAGAGAGGGGAAGAGAGAGGGAGAGAGAGAGAAGAGAGAGAGAGAGGGGGAGAGAGATAGAGAGAGGGGGGGAGAGAGAGAGAGTACCGAGGAAGATTTCACCGAAGGAACCACTGCCGATCTTCCGACCTAGCTTATAATTTTTGCCAACGATTCTCTCCATTTATTCACCCCTTAATTTCTATCTCGCGATTTGATCAATGACGTATAAACAGTTTCTAGGGTTTCCGTTGTATGGATTACAACGCCATTCTAAACTTGAAGACCACCAAGCTTCAAAATGAGCAGAGGTGGGATTTGTTTTATTTTCCGCCTCAACTAAATCATTTGCCACGTCAATAATTCATGTCATGTTTGATTTTTTTAATCAAATTAACTAAAATTTAGTATATATTATTGGTTTATAATTCATTAAAAAAACTGAAAAAATATGAAGAGTACATAAAAAATACTTTCAAAAGTTTAAAGTTTATGTAATAATTTTTAGTATAAATTATAATCAATATTTGATTAAGTTTGACCACAAAAAACTAAATAAGCATGGAGGACCGGACATGTCACAGAATAGAAGAACTAGAAACTTTGATGATTTTATAATGTGCGTGAATTGTGATTGTTGTTTAAATAGTACAAAATGTCCATGCTAGTTTTTTATTTTATTAGTAAAATTATTATCCAAGTTATCAACATATTTTTAAACTTATTTTGAAAAATATGGTTAATTTGATTCATGTAGCAACGGTTGTGAACTAATTATACAAAATGATATGATTGAAAAATATTTATATTTTCATATTCTTCCTCAACTTGCTTTCGGCTACTTTCCAAGTGAAATATAACAGATTGATATCTACTTATCTAAAAAAAAAAAAAAAAAACTCAAAAGTAAGAATGCATTTGGAGAAAAATAATTATTACAAATATATATTTAGAATTAGCATATTAGTGAATCTCGAACAGAGCTTGTAGTTGGAGCGGCTGATTTCCAAATAGTTACTTAAAATTGTAAACGCAGAAAAAAATTTAGGCAAGTGAGGAAAGAGGTTAAAGAAGCTCTCACATCTCAGAAAATGAAAAATAAAAAATGTGGTCCAGACTCAAAAGTTTTACTCAACAACCGAATTAATTAAAAATCCTTGGTTTAGACGGTAGTGGTATGGTATCAGTGGTCAATAGGAAGTAGTATAATATGAAGAGATACCTTCCTCCACTTGAACCTTTAAATTAATTGATTCTAACGTATATGTTAGATATGGATGTACAAGAAATTTAATACTATACTGCATATGCATGTGTGATTGTATATGTAATAGAATAAGGAAATAACACACTTGAGACTTGAGAGTTAAGGAAAATGGAAAGCAATTCAGATGAAATGGAGGAGATGAAGGAGAAGGAGCCTTTCTTAGACTCCGATCAGGACTCATCAAAGGGTGGCCTCAGAACCTTGCCATTCATCATAGGTACAAATTCCTAAACATGAATCTTTTCATTTTCACACACACATAATATGTATAATATGTTTTTCTTTGCTTTGGGTCAACTGAGACTCAAGAACCTGTCAGAATCAAAATTCTTGAACAAATTTTGCAGCCAGTACATTGAATTGGCAGACTCCAGGGTCTCCAAATGATCATAAGTATATTTATGTGTATTAGATTTTTTGATTAAAAATGTGTAATTGCAGCAAATGAATCAGTTGAGAGACTAGGAAGTCATGGGCTGTCAGCCAACATGATATTGTATATGAGGAATGAGTACAAAATGGAGATGGTCACCGCAAATAATATTATCAATTTATGGGTTGCGGCCACTAATTTCTTGCCTGTTGTTGGAGCTTTTCTTTCTGATTCTTTTGTGGGTCGGTACCCCATGATCGGACTCGGATCCATCTTCAGCTTGTTGGTATGTATCCACTTACCTATTCGCTATTATATTGTATCCGGCTTGTTCCAAAAGAAGATATGTGGTAGTTTGAGTTTCCTATATGATAAAAACAAAAGGAACACAAGGTATTAGATAGTTCATTTGCTTAAGATATCCTTCAATCTTCTAAAATAACTATGCATCTCAACAGTGATGCTGATTACTGCACAGAGCTCCGGACTAACATTATAGCACTAATCAAGTTTTAATTTACTAATCTTTTTTTTTCGAGGATACAGTGGAAGTTTCAAGGATCATACAATAAAATTGTAGAATAAATCATTACTAGTCATGATCTGCTCACTTTAAATAAGACATAATTATATAATAGATGTGTGTTTGTATCTAATCACACTTCTCTCAGCACAGGCTGATTAACTGCTGTAATATGGTTTAACTCGATTGTTCTTTGAGTTTTCTTCATAAGGTTGGTATATATTCCAGGTTTTTGTTTCAGGAGCAGTTCTTCTTTAATATAACAAGGTCACACAAATATTAGACTTGGTAACAAATATGTTATTCAATGAAACTAAATTCTCTTAGCAGATACTTGTCCAAAAATAATAATTAGTAAAGTGGCGATCTCTTTCGCTAGCAAGAGAACATTAGCTGGAAATATTTTGTATTAGTATCTCGCCTGAGCAAAACTAATGCTAAAATAGCTTGTAGATTTATTGATGTTGCTCCCACTGTGTTAGTAAACTGATGTTCTCTTTCGCTAGGAAGAGAACGCTTCTGTATTGTGTTGTTTTTCTGCTGATTTACAATTAGAACTGATTAAAATCTGTGTAAGTGATTATTACTATCACGTAATTCACATACAGATATATTTAAACACTAGTTATACCAGATATAGTCTGATAAATTCCGATGCCAATAACCCTAAATTTAATGGCCACTCATCAAACAATTCAGAGCCGCTCCTAAGAAGCTAGATCATTAGTACTCCAATCCCAATAGTATTGTTTATGCATGACTGAATTACGTCTACCAGAAAAAAAAAATACCCGTTAATACTGGATGGTGTATGCTGCACTATAAATTTTGTTTAGCATTTGATTAGATGATCTGTTGATGGTCTACACTAATTTTGCAACTGAAGGTTAAGTTATATTAATATATGTGTATCAGGGGATTATAATGTTATGGTCAACAACAATGATTCCACAAGCAAGGCCTTCTACCTGTATGGAGTCTAGTAGCAGCTGCAGCTCCTCTACAGCTATCCAAATTTCTTACTTGTGTTGTTCTTTTGTAATTATGTCTATTGGTTCTGGAGGAATCAGAGCGTCTTCCGTGGCCTTTGGCGCAGATCAACTGAAACGGAGAGACAGCTTGAAAAACTCAGTTCGTCTTGAGAGCTACTTTGGATGGTTTTATGCATGTAGCAGCATTTCAGTTTTAATTGCCATGACTTGTATTATATATATACAAGATCACTTGGGTTGGCAAATCGGTTTTGGGGTTCCTCTAGCGCTCATGGTTGTATCAGTTTTTTCATTCTTCTTGGCTTCTCCCTTCTATGTCAAGGTAAAATCTACAGCAAACTACCTGACCGGTTTTGTTCAAGTAGTTGTTGCAACCTATAGAAACCGAAACATCTCTTTACCATCAGAAAGCACAACCTTGGTGTACCATCACAAGAAGGGGTCTGCACTTCTTGTCCCAAGTGATAAACTAAGGTACCATTCTTAATCTTTTATTGGCCCTTTGGCAAATATATTATAATTTTGAAATTCATGGCACTTCGGACCATATTGTTTTTGCTCATTTGCTAGTTTAGTTCAATGAAATTGTCATTAATTTATGTATTTTTCAACTCATAAAAGTTGTTGCATGTGTAATACAAAACAAATTGCATTGATTACTGATATGGCCTTACAACAGCGCTTTTACTGAAGAACAAATGTAATTTACTTTATTACAAATGCAAAAATATATTTAAAATTAAAATTTGGTTAATTTCTGTCCATGAATTCGTACAACTTATATTAAATATATCACTTCTTTTTTGTTTTTGATAATATAAATACTCACACCCACCTTTCTCCACTAAAACCCGAACCGTCAACTTCTTGTTACTAAAATAAGAGGGCTATCTTGAGTTTACACAATCTTTTTATGTATATCTTAATTCCTTTGGATGTAAACTTTCATCTCATGTTTATCTTGCTCTAGGTTTTTAAATAAGGCTTGCATAATCAGATTTCCTCGGCAGAATTCGAGTGCTGATGAAATTCAATTAGACCCGTGGAGAGTTTGTACAGTAGACCAAGTGGAGGAATTAAAAGCATTAATAAAAGTGATCCCGCTGTGGTCGACAGGAGCTATACTCACTGTAAATGTGAATCAGCCCTCGTTTCCAGTAATCCAAGCAAGGTCTATGGATCGACACTTAACTTCATGGTTTGAAATCCCAGCAGGATCTTTTGCCATGTTTATGTCACTAGCTTTTGTACTATGGATTGTTATTTATGACAGCATAATTCTTCCCCTAGCATCATGGATTATGAAAAAGCCTGTCAGTTTAAGCCCAAAACAAAGAATGGGAATCGGAATATTTGTGTCGATATTTCCCCCAGCAACAATGGCAATCATAGAATATTTTCGGAGAGAAATGGTTATAAATGAAGGATTATCAGCTGACCCAAATGCTGTAGTTAAAATGTCAGCAATGTGGGTATTACTGCCCAACTGCTTGATTGGCATTGCAGAGGCTCTTAGTATAGTTGCGCAAAATGAGTTTTTCTTTTCAGAGTTCCCTAGAAGCATGTCCTGCGTAGCATTGACACTGCGAGGACTTGGTATGTCAGCTGGAGGCTTGTTAGCAAATTTCATAATATCTTCTGTTGATAAAATTTCAACAAGTGCTGGTAATACGAGTTGGGTGCCCAGCAATATCAACGAAGGTCATTATGATTACTATTACTGGGTGCTCGCTGGTATAAGCGCAGTTAACTTTATGTATTTTCTTCTGTGTAGTTGGGCTTATGGTCCGGAAGCTGAAGGAGGTGATGTTGATTTCACCGAAGTTGTTGATTAATACATAGTGAACTCGCTTATGGCCACTTAATTAAATTTTTGCCGACAGCGGAAGATGAAATTTGTGTATAACAATGGTGCAATTTGGTTATATAAAATAAACCTGAGTTCAATAAACTAAAAAGCAGGGCATTACAAAGACTTTATAAGAACAATGGATTGGTGTTTGTTGTGACTGTACAATGGCAGCATATCACAACACAATCGGTTTAATGTAAAAGAGTTCAAAATTTTTGAAGAAGAATTATATTTGGTCGTTAAATCCCTGAAAAGGGACCGGATATGACAACAGATAGCTTCTATGAAATTGTCCGGTTGATCTTTCTTACCGTCCACTTGAGCCTTTAAAATTTAGCGGTACCTTAGCTTATCGTCAGAACCGGCCTCTGTCTAGACTCAAGTTTTACTCAACAACCGAATTAATTAACATTGTTCATTTAGACTTTATGTATGTAGGTAGTGGTTTGCTATCAGTGCTCAATGGGAGCTATAAATGAAGAGATTCCCTCCTCCCCTTGAGCCTTTAAATTAATACAATAGGCTCTAACGTACATGGATGTATAAGAATTTAATTAGATTTTATAAGGAGTTTGATCGGGCAAATAATTGTTGCAGCATAGCATATTGCAAAAAAATTTCACAATAAGTGTAAAATAAAGTTTTTGATATCATACTACAGACCTTTCTTTAAACGTAACCGTGAAAAATTTCCGCGATATGATATGTTACCAGCACCAATCTCCCATTATTATAATGTTGTAGAGTATATGCACGTGTAGTTGTGCATGTAATAGAATAAGGAAATAACATAGTTGAGAGTTAAGGGAAATGGAAAGCAATTCAGATGTAATGGAGAAGATGAAGGAGCCTTTCTTAGACTCCAACCAGGATGCATCAAAGGGTGGCCTTAGAACCTTGCCATTCATCATAGGTACAAATTCCAAAACATGAATCTTTTCATTTTCACACACACATAATATGTATAATATGTTTTTCTTTGCTTTGGGTCAAATGAGACTCAAGAACCTATCAGAATCAAAAATCTTGAACAAATTTTGCAGTCAGTACACTGAAAAATCACAGAACTTACCTTGGCGATACTCCACGGTCTCCAAATGATGATATGTATTAGATTTTTTGATTAAAAATGTGTGAGTGCAGTAAATGAATCAATTGAGAGACTAGGAAGTGTTGGGCTGACATCAAACCTGATCTTGTATATGAGGAATGAGTATAAAATGGAGATGGTCACCGGAAATAATATCCTCAATACATGGAATGCGGCCTCTAATTTCTTGCCGGTGGTTGGGGCTTTTCTTTCTGATTCTTTCATGGGTCGGTATCCTATGATCGCACTTGGATCCATCTTTAGCCTTCTGGTATGAATCCGCTTCTTTTTCTTCTTCTTTTCCCCAATTCGTATCTGGCTCGTATTCGAAAGAAGAAATTTGCTAGTCGTTCGAAAATCATATATGATAAAAATAAGACGAACAAAAGGTATCGGTTACTGGATAGGTCATCTGCTTATTGGTATCCTTCACATCTCCACAGTGATGATTACTGGACTAAGCTCCGAACTAACCTTATAACACTTGCTTGCTAACACAGTGATGAAGGTATTGTTTTTCTGCTGAATTACAATTAGAACTGATTAAAATTTGTGTGGACATTAAGGATTATTACTACCACGCAATTCACAGGGATATGTTTGAAACACTGGTTATACAGATATTGTTTGATAAATTCCGATGCCAATAACAAAATATCTCAACTCATCAAACAATGCAGTAGCTAGATCACTAGTACTCCAATCCTAATAATTATTGTTTATGCGTGAATGAAACTGGTCTACAAGAAAAATTTTACCCGTCAAAGCTGGCTGATGTGTGTTGCACTATTAATTCTTTTCTTAGCATTTGATATATGATCTCTAGTTGGCTACAAGGTTAAATTATATATGTTTCAGGGGATTATAATGTTGTGGTCAACATCGATGATTCCACAGGCAAGGCCTTCTACCTGCATCGAGTCTAGTAGCAGCTGCAGCTCCTCTACAGCTATCCAAGTTTCTTACTTGTGTTGTTCTTTTGTAATTATGTCTATTGGGTCTGGAGGAATCAGAGCATCTTCCATGGCCTTCGGCACAGATCAATTCAAACTGCGAGACAGCTTGAAAAATTCAGTTCCTCTTGAGAGCTACTTTGGATGGTATTATGCATGTACCAGCATTTCAGTTATAATTGCTATGACTTGTATTGTATATATACAAGATCACTTGGGTTGGCAAATTGGTTTTGGGGTTCCTGCAGCTCTTATGTTTGTATCAGTTGTTTCATTCTTTTTGGCTTCTCCCTTCTACGTGAAGGTAAAATCTAAAGCGAACTTCCTGACTGGTTTTGTTCAAGTAGTTGTTGCAACTTATAGAAACCAAAACGTCTCTTTATCATCAGAAAGCACAACCATGGTGTACCATCACAGGAAGGGATCTGCACTTCTTATCCCAAGTGATAAACTAAGGTACCATTCTTCATTCTTTTTCTTTTGCTTTTTGCTAAGCATAATTTTTAATCTTCTTATTGGCCCCTCTACCAAATATATTATAATTTTGAAATTTTTCGTGCTTAGGACTACCATTTTGTCTCCTTTGCCTAGTTGGTTCTGTGAAATCGTTATTAATTTAGCATTTGTCACTCATAAAAGTTGTTGAATGTGTAATATAAAACAAATTACACTGATTAGTGATGTGGCCTCACAACAGCGCTGTTGACAAGAACAAATGTAATGCACTATATTACAACTGCAAAAGTATATTTGAAATCAACTCATTTCCTGTCCATGAACTAATATCATTAATATTAAAAATTCGCTCACTTCTTTTTTTGGTAGGATAAATACTCCACCCAGATTTCTCTATTAAAACTCGAATCATCAACCTATTGTTATCAAAAGGAGAGGGGTATCCTGAGTTTACATAGTCTTATATCTTGATTCATTTGGATATGAACTTTCACCTCTTGTCTATCTTGCTCTAGGTTTTTAAATAAAGCTTGCATAATCAGATGTCCGCAGCAGTATTCAAGTGCTGATGAAATTAATTTAGACTCGTGGAACGTTTGTACAGTAGACCAAGTGGAGGACTTTAAAGCAGTAATAAAAGTGATCCCGTTGTGGTCTGCAGGAGCTATTCTCACGGTAAATGTGAATCAACCCTCGTTTCCGGTAATCCAAGCGAGGTCTATGGATCGACACATTACTTCATGGTTTGAAATCCCAGCAGGATCTTTTAGCATGTTTTTGGTATTAGCTTTTATACTATGGGTTGTTATTTATGACAGCATAGTTCTTCCCCTAGCATCATGGATTATGAGAAAGCCTGTCTGTTTAAGCCCAAAGCAAAGGATGGGAATCGGAATATTCATCTCAATATTTCCCCCAGCTATAATGGCGATTATAGAATATTTTCGTAGAGAAATGGTTATAAAAGAAGGATTATCAGCTGACCCAGATGCTGTAGTTAAAATGTCAGCAATGTGGCTGTTACTGCCCAACTGCTTGAATGGCATTGCAGAGGCTCTTAATATGATTGCGCAGAATGAATTTTTCTTTTCGGAGTTCCCTAAAAGCATGTCCTGCTTAGCATTGGCACTGCGAGGACTTGGCATGTCAGCTGGAGGCTTGTTAGCAACTTTCATAATATCTTCTGTTGATAAAATTTCAAGAAGCGGTGGTAATAAGACTTGGGTACCCAGCAATATTAACGAAGGTCATTATGATTACTATTATTGGGTGCTCACTGGTATAAGCGCAGTTAACCTTATGTATTTTCTTCTGTGTAGTTGGGCTTATGGTCCGGAAGCTAAAGAAGGTGAGGTTAATTTCACCGAAGTTGTTGATTAAGAGATGGTGAACTCTCATATAGCCACTCAATTAAATTCTTGCTGACAGTGGAAGATGAAATCTGTGTACAACAATGGTTCAAATTGGTAATTTAAAATAAATCTGAATTTGATAAGCTAAAAAACAGGGCATTATAGACCATTATAAGAAAACTTGTGTTATTATTCGAAAAATGCCCTTAAACATTGTACACTGTTATATAATGTGTATGATTTTGGTAATTCTTCTTCGCTATATTGATAGCACAGCATCCCACCATCATGATCTCCTACTTAAATCCGTGCATTCACCTAGAATCGAATCTAGGACCTTGGGGTGGTAAGCCTTTAAAGTCCCAGCCTCAACCAGTTAAGCTGCCCGGAGTGGGTTCTTCACTACTTATTGCATAAGAGAAAGTGAGAAACAAGTGACAGGGTGCCTTACATACTCATCCTGGGACTGCAAATCTAGAAGCAGCTGCATACTAAAGTCAAAACTCATCTATACAATTTAGATTAAAATAGCTTGTTGTCTAATTTGTTGGCAGATTGTTAGAGGCCGTCGATTGTTGTTGATTGATATTTTTGTTTTGTTGTTGAAGAGAACAATTTATTAGTTGTTAGGTTGTTTTTTGCATTTGTACAAAAGGTTGCATTATAACAAAAGAGAATATTAGACAAAGAATCTGTTATCTAGAAAATCTTTAATTGTTTTTCCAAAAGAAAAGGCCTCGAGAAAAACACAGTGGAGTGGGTGAATATTTAGTATTCATGCAGTCTGAAAAGATATCCTAGTGGATTAGATTTAATATAAATAATTTGACAATTGTCTTCTTTGACTTGTATATTCATCACGTTTTGATGATCTAGAGTAACATCTAACAACTCAAGTCACGGCACCATTATTTTATAATTTCTGACGATGTTTTGGTGATTACTAGGCACTGTACAGAAAATTTTAGCCAGTTATATTATATTCTCCATTTTCTTGAAAAAAAAATTGAACTTTTCCAAGATTTTTACTTTGGATTCATGAGCTAGAGATATGGAGAGAGGAGAAGCCATGGATGAAGAACTGGAAGAGCAAAAGGGTCTACTTCAATCTTCAACTTCTTACAAAAAGAAGAAGGGTGGACTTAAAACCATGCCCTTTATCATAGGTAAGTAGGCAAACAACTAAATTCAACTTGACATATCTGTTTGTATGTGTATGTATTGATTTTTGGGATTTGGGTTTGCAGTGAACGAGTCATTTGAGAGATTGGCAAGCACAGGGCTGATGCCAAACATGATATTTTACTTGATGAATGATTATCACATGGCAGCTGCAACTGGTTCTATTTTACTTCAATCTTTTTCAGCTATTTGTAATGCTTTAGCCCTTTGTGGAGCTTTTGTGGCAGATTCTTATCTTGGTCGATTTCGGGTTATTGCTATTGGATCTATATCTAGCTTGCTTGTGAGTATTGTTTGATCCCCCAATTTATGTTTGTCTTGCTTAATTCGGTGACTAAAGTTAATTGTTATATTACACCAAGTCAGGTTAAATGTTCTTAAGTTTGTACTTATGCTTAGGATCTCTGGTTCTGAAAATGAGAATTATTGATACGAAGTTATGAACTGGGATGCCTGTTATTCCAATTCTAATGTTGTGGATCTAGTAAGATACAGCTCAACTGCCCAAGCCTTGCGCCTAAAAGGTGTTCAACACAATACTTGTTTTATTACCTTAATTTTGGTCCCCTGTTTATCTGCTTATCTTGGAGGGAAAAATTAAGAATCAAATGCATTAAAATAAATGTAGGTGGTAGGATGTAGGTGGTAGGTCACACTTTAGTTTGAAGTAACACAAAAATATATGTTTGAATTTAGCCTAGGGCCTCAGAACTCAGAATTTACTCTGGACTCGTAATATAAATGATTTTGTTTCTAGATCCAGTACAAGTTGTGAGTGAAATGTTAGGTTTAAGGGGGGATCTTCATATATCAAATTCTATGTTTCTGTTTTAAGGCAAAGGAAAAGTAGGCGAATCATCCCCAAAATTCTGTTTTGGTGAGGCCCTATCATTAAAAACTAGGTATAACAGTTGACATGGTCATGGAGCTCCCTGATTTTGGAGAGTGTTGGGAAATTTGCCTTAGAATTCTAGAACAATTCTTGTGTCTTTGTGTGAAACACTGAACTCGTTCTGGACTAAATTTAGAACTCTAGATATAGTGTTTGAAGACTTATTTTCTATCCAAATAGAGCCAGCACCTATTTGAGTTTCAAATCATGTTCCTTTGTAGGGAATGATAGTGCTCTGGTTGACTGCCATGTTTCCGCAAGTCAAACCAACACCCTGTGAGAAGTACAGCAGCAACTGTGAACCTGCCACTGCAATGCAGCTTGCTATATTGTACAGTTCATTTGGACTGATTGCTATTGGAGCTGGATGTGTTAGACCTTGTTCCATGGCCTTTGGAGCAGATCAGCTTGTCGACAAAGAAAATCCCAACAATGAAAGGACTATTGCCAGCTTCTTCAACTGGTACTATGCTTCAACAGGGATTGCGACAGTCCTTGCTTTACTAGGCATTGTGTATATTCAAGAACAATTGGGTTGGCGAGTGGGATTTGCCGTTCCTGCCATCCTCATGGTCTTTTCTGTTCTAATGTTTGTATTGGGTTCTCCTCTTTATGTCAGAATCAAAAGTGGCAATAGCTTGTTTACTGGCTTCTTTCAAATATTGATGGCTTCTTTCAAAAATAGAAAAATTACTCTGTCTCCTACTAA
The DNA here is from genome assembly GCA_003724115.2 of Anethum foeniculum. NCBI lineage: Eukaryota > Viridiplantae > Streptophyta > Magnoliopsida > Apiales > Apiaceae > Anethum > Anethum foeniculum. The sequence continues at coordinate 13,598 of PHNY01110484.1, read as the reverse complement.
TGAAGACATCTGCTACCATCAAAATCCTGATAAGATGTTTCCTGGACCAAGTGAGAACTTGAGGTACTTCTACTATCTTCCCTGTGATTGGATTTATGTATGGCCATAACTACACAGAGACACTGAGATTTTTGATAAGTAGATTGCAAATACCTGAGATACAATATTAAAACATAAAAAGAAAATATAACTATAGTAAGCTGACAATTAGTACTAGGAAATTCAATTGAGAATATTGGGCCTGAACGCTTGAGGGTGATGTTTAACTACCTAAGATTATAAGGTTTTCTAGTGCGTATAATTGTAGATACAAAGTTGAACATAAATACAACTTTACAAGTACACCACCGTAATCTTGTACTATTAAAAGTTATTACATCATGTAGTTAGTAGTTAGTTACCTGTGGTCACCATCAGATCCATTAGTATCAGACAAGTTTAGCATTACAAGATGAGATATTAGCACTTTAGAGTTTAGACAATTTTCTGACACAGTAAATTCATCATTTGAAATTGCTAATACCACATTTTTATCAATTGCTTTCTAGGTTTCTAAATAAAGCTTGTGTTATTAGAGATCCTAGTAGAGATTTGAAGCCTGATGGCTCAGCCTCAGATCCATGGAGCCTCTGCACCGTGGAACAAGTAGAATCATTCAAAGTACTTCTCCGGATTGTCCCAATGTGGTTATCGGGCATCATGCTCTTAGTAAGCATAGACCAAAACTTTTCCACCCTTCAAGCAAAAAGCATGAATCGACGCATACTTTTTAATATCGAGTTCCCAGCTGGATCCTTCAGTGTTGTATTGGTTGTGACTATTACAATATGGGTTGCATTCTATGATCGTGTAGTAGTTCCTTTCTTAGCAAAGTATGCAGGAATGCCTAGAGGAATTAGTCCTAAGATCCGTATGGGGATCGGACTAGTACTGTCATTCATAGCCTTGGGACAGGCAGGCATAGTAGAAAATGTACGACGCGGGAGAGCAATCGAGGAAGGGCTCGATGACAATCCTGGTGGTGTCTTAGACATGTCTGCAATGTGGTTATTTCCACAGTTTATCCTGCTCGGTCTGGCAGAGGCTTTTAATGCTATTGGACAGATTGAGTTCTTCTATAGCCAGCTGCCGAAAAGCATGTCTAGTATCGCTGTTGCTCTTTACACTTTTGGAATGGCTCTGGCTAGCTTATTGAGTGCCTTCCTCATAAAAATTGTCGATAGCATCACTTCTAAAGGAGGTAATGTAAGCTGGCTTGCAACTAACATTAATCAGGGACATTATGATTACTTCTACTGGCTGATCGCTACTTTGAATTTCCTCAACTTATTCTATTACCTCTATTGCTGTTGGACTTTTGGCTCTTTCGAAAGTAGGAAAAATACTGAAGGCATTGAGGAAGAAGAAGAGTCGTATCACCACAGGCACTGAGGTTTTTCTAAGTATGTAATGTTACATTCTATTAAAACTGCAAAAGTTATAAGTTTTGTACAAGTGATTCTGCAATTTGAATTGGCTTCATTACCCCTTCCCTCCGGTTGTGCTGAAATTAATCTTGAATAATCAAAAAAATACAAGTACACAGATTAAACATTTTTTATGCAGGTTTAATAAACCATGGAGAACCTTGAGAAATCAACACAGTGCCACATAAATCATCCATTCTTGTGGCATCCTAAGTTCTATTTAGGTAGGCATTTGATTATTGAAGGTTAGACCTGTAACATGTAAGCTAGGATCTGCTTGGCCAAACAATATTAAGAGTAGCTAGATTAGAAATTTTTGCATGTTTTGAAGATAATTAATTAAAGTTATAATCAATTAGCACTTGGCAGAGTACTTGACTAGATATAATAGGAAGTAGGGAATTTATCAAAAACAACACTTCTTTTAAAAAAAATTTTGGTTTTACTGTCTTCTAAAAATATTTGTAAAACTATGATTTGCAATTAAAAGTAACATTTCTTTTCGTTTTTCTGGAAAATAATTAAAATTGTTTATGGTTAAATTTAAGATTGCATTTGATTTAATCAATGTGACTTGTTAAACAATTTATTATGCAATCAAAATTGATTATAATTAATAAATTTTAGAGTTGTATTTTTGATTAATTTGGTTTAATTTCAGTTGTAAAGTTATAAATGGTATCTATAAAAAAAATCAAAAAAGATTATTTAGTTAAAACAATGTAAAAGAATTATATTTTTGCAAAATACTTTTACAAAATTTTTATACTTTCAAGTATTTTTGGGGAAAAAATCCCAAATTATATTGCTAGAGCATTCCCAATAACATTCTCTAAATTAGTTGCCTAACATATAATAAAACAACAATATTGACCTAGAATGCAAGTAATTAAAAAGTTGTTTAACTGTGATAACATTACCTATCTTCATAATTGCTTAATATTTAATTAATATATTAGATATGCTTTTTACCTATCTTCCAATAAGTAATAGAACCCGTGCACCGCACGGACTTTTTTTTCAATATTATATGACTTTTTAATTTAATTTTAATTAAACTA
>PHNY01110484.1:0-10260 GCA_003724115.2 Anethum foeniculum | reverse complement strand
TTTGAAAAATGAAATATTTCATTTGTCCGTGATATTTTTGGAAAAGGAAATGTTTAGATGGAAAAAATAGAAAAGGTAACATGTTTTTGTTGAAAAAGATAATTAATATCTGAAAAAGGTAGCTGATTAACGTGTTTTGATTGTTTTGGTTAAGAAAAAAACAAAAGGTAAAATTTTTTATTGTAAAAAGGTAACTGCATGTGATATTTTTATATAGTGTATACATATTTTATTATGAATATTACCTTTTATAAAAATATATTAGTAACGGTAATTAGGTAAAATCACTTTGTACCAAAAAATAGGTACAAAAATTATGAATATTACCTTTTATAAAAATATATTTGTAAGGATAATTAGGTAAAATCACTTTGTACCAAAAAAACAGGTACCAAAACTTTTAATGTTTCGTCTATTATAATATAGTATAGATGTTTGTACATGTCATTTCCTATATAATTATTTGATTTAATGATATAACAATTTACAAGGAGCTAAGTTGGTTTTCAAATCTATCTATACTCTTTATTAATAATAAGTTAAACCATGTTTAAATAGAACAAGTACCAAAGTACCAAATTTTGNNNGTTACTAGATAATTATGTAATATCTATTTTTTTAATTATATTATTATATAATATCTATTTTCCTAATTATATTATCATTCAGCCAGCTACTTAGACTTCTATTCCCCTTTGTTTTGTTTTCTATTAGTTAGTGTTCATCCCATTAATTATAAATGAACTTGAATTTTATTAATTCTTTATTAATAAGTGCAAAAAAAAACAAAACAATACAACTATAATAAAAAAAAATTAATATAGTACTAGGGTTATGTATTTTAACTAAATAATTATATATTTATTTTTAAAATCTTATATTATTAAATCACAACTACTAACACGAATTAACTTCTATTCCCTGTAGATTTTGTTTTTTATTAGTTAGTTACCATCCAAGTCTTGATTTACTTTTAAATTGAAAATATTTTTTAACAATAAAGAAATAATAATGAATGACTTTATTGACATTATTTTACTTTAAACTGAAAATTATTGATTTAACGAGTGTATTTAGTAATTAAGTAATATCATATAAACTATATAGTGAAAAAAGAAAATTATTAAGCCATATTAAATAATATTTAATAATCTAAGATAATAAAGATGTTTGGTTAATAAGATAGTTATACAATTCATTTCACAAAAAAAATCCTATTAGTAAAGAGGTGTTAGATTTTTGTAACAAGTAAAACAACTACTATGTAGGTGCAACTATAAAGTGGAATTTCAAGTGTGTTAGATTTTTATAACTAGTAAAACAACTACCGGGTGCAACTATAAAGTGGAATTTCAAGAGCTAACGTGTTAGATTTTTGTAACAAGTAAAACAACTATAAAGTGGAATTTCGTAAATGCACGTAAGTTCAATTTATTTTAACTACATAATTTAATAGCATTTATTTATTATATATTCTCATCAGATTCAATTCTTTACGATTATTAATTTAATTTGATACTAATATTTTAATTTCGATTCTTATTTCGCACGGGTATGAGTTTAATTCTCTGCAAATACTAATTTAATATTTTTAATTTCAGATTCGCACGGTTACCAATTAGTATAAGATTAGTTTTCTTTCATGTAAAAATTAAATTATCCCGAGGAGGAGGATTGTTAGAGTTTAGAAAGGAAAAATCCTAAAATGTACAAAATATAGGCAAGGGGTCTGGAGCATGGGAGCTCAACCCAAGTCATGAGCACCGTTGCACTAGTTTTCACTAGGTCCCTGCATGCCTCAAAATATAGGTATGGTTATGAGAAGGTAACTGATTATATGCTACATGAAACTGATCATAGTGCGTATGTCAACTGTCATTCAGCTAATATGCCGTGAATCCTGAAGTTTCACTGATAATGAAATGAGGTTAAAGGGTATCCCTTTTTCAAAAAGACCAACATTAAAACTTTTTTTAATGACATGCACCACTTTGAATATTTATATTAACTATAATTTAATTATAGTTACTTATCTCTCATCGTCCTAACCTACTCATTTCAAACATGTCCTGCATAATTAAAAGAAGACATAAAAAAAGAACTACTTTTACTGAAACAAATATATATACTTGTGTCCGAACTCTCCGAAGAAGCACTATTACGGCATGCATCTCGAAGAACCTTTTCATGATACGTAGAAACTTACACACTGTGGTATGGGACATAAATCTTATCATTGTAATCTAAAGATAAAAAATTTATCTTTTTATGGAAATGAAGGAGAAAAAATTTATCCAACTCCCTCTCCCTCTCCCTCTCTCCCTCTCTCCATCTTGTATACGTGTGTGTTTTGTTGCTCTCTCTCTCTCTCAATTGGATCAATCAATTGAATGCTCCACTTGAAGAACATCATTGAACTCGAAAAGGCTAGGCAATGGAAAGTATCTCATATCATCCATTTCTATCTGCTTATATAACTATTTGATTTATAAATAATATATTTAATTAATAGATAAACGTCAGTAGTTCGCAAGTAATTTGACATGCTTTGTAACTTCAAAGTTGTTCATATTGTTTTTGCACCTGATTCTTTTTTTGCGTCGGGGCTGACCCAATGTGTTAGTTTCTTTGTTTCACAAATATGTGTTGCATTTTGATCAAACTGTCTTATTCATATCATTTCATAGTCTATTATTCTTAACATTCCATAGTCATAGTCTATCTTCCTCTCTCTTGTATATATATTGCTAATAAACAAATTTTGTTTGATAGTTAATACTCAAAGTCGAAAACGCCCATTTGTTTATCATGGTTCTTGATTTATCCTCTTCATCGTCGTTTTGTGGTATTTGTCAATTTATTTTAACATTTTTAAATAGTCATTATTTTCCGTTCGTATATTATTACAGTGAATAAGGTTTTTTATCTGTACTGTTTTTATGTTGGGTTCACGGATTTCTTTGAGTTGGATCAATGAGTCATCTTTTGAGTCAATCTTGGGTCTAGCTAGTTATAATGTGTTTAGTTTTAATTATTTTGTAATGTTTTATGCGTGAGTTTATTAAGTTGTTAGCTGTTTTAGTTGTTTGAGTTATAATTTGAATCAGTTGGTTTAGATTAAAAATGTAGTTTATGTATGTTAAAGTCCTGGGTTGTGGTTGTTAGAGTATATTTAAAATAGAATTTTTGGGTAATAGGTTTGTAATGTTCTCGTTAATTATAACGGTTAATAAAATTGAATACTAATTCATAATCTCTTTAATTGTATTAATTATTGATGATTATGATTGACATATAATTTGGTAAGCTAATTATGTTCCGTCATTTTGTACCATTTATGGTTGGCCATGATTGATGACGTATATTTGGTGGCCATGATTGATGGCGTATATTTGGAACCTTTAAGAGGTAATTTTGTGTCATTTTGATGGCTTGTTATATTTTATGGATCTTAATATTCAATTATTAATATTTATAACGTTTGGTAATATTTTCGCTGAAGTTCAGTTTTTCTCTTGTCTATGTGTGTTGAATCGTAAATATTCATATGCTGAATCGTAAATATTCTCCAATCATTTTTGTATTGTATGTTCATTATTTTCTCATATAACTTATTTTGTGAATCAGAATCTAATCAAAAGTTTACTTTTAACTTAGATCTTATTGATTTTAGTGTATAATATATATATTTATTCATCATATTTCCATAGAGTGTCTAACCTAATAACAATATATTTTTCTTACTTTGTCTAACCAAAGAGAAATCTTTGATTAGTTTTTACTTTGTTTATTTCTATTTTTTTAATTTTTTTAATTTTTTTGAGAATTATATCTATGTCATTTTATTTTCGTAATTATTATATTTTTTTTCATAATTAATATACTTTGTTTCCTTTATGTTAGATATAACTTTAGACTAATCAATTTTTTACTATATTGTGATTTTCAGGATGGAAAATAGGAGACGCGGGAAGAATGGTGACTCGGCGTTATGGGTTTTTCCCCTTCGATCATTAAAGTTTTATTGTGTAAACGTCGGGAGCATTTTTTATGCCTTTCGGTTAGATGATAAACTTTCTTGAAAGAAATAAATCCCGGGAGCAGTTATTGTATATCGATACAAAATGTAGACCTTGACCAAAAAAAAGAAGACATAAAACAAGACATATATGCTCGATACTTTCCTTTACTCTATTCGGGCCCGAATAATTTTCGTCAATTGCATATCATCACTAATTTTTTTCATAATGTGTAAGAGTATAGGTTAACTTTTAAAAAGACAATTAAAAAGTACTTATACCTCAAAAATAATTATTCCTCTTAAATAAAAAGTGTTATTTTTAACTTTAATTTAAATTTATATAACTGGCTAATTCTACTTAAAATAAATTCATTAGATAAATTTTGACAAATAATAAATTTTTTATTATTTAGACATTAAACAAAATTATAAATACAAATACACACATATTAAATATAAATTTAAAAGTCACTTAAAAATATAAAAATTGATGTGATAAAAACATAAGTTAAAAAACAAAAACTCTTATATTCTTTGAATCAAAAATAGTGTTAAACCAAAAAAATTTATAAATATACACAAAAACATACTCCCTCCGTCCAAATGAATTGTTATCATTTGGATTGAACACGAATAGCAAGAAATAAGAGTAAAGTATTAGAAAGTGTGAAAGTGGTTAAAGTGGTGGGACCTATTAATATTTAAATAATTGATTAGAAAAATAGTGAAAGTTAGTGGGAAGAAGTGAGTCTATTAAAGTTTTTAGATTATTAAAACTTTACTATTTTGGAAAAGTTTTGAAATGTAAAGAATCGGATGTGAAATGATAAGAATTGAAATGGACAGAGTAATACTTGTGTACACCTCTTGAATTTTACTTTTATGATGTCACTCTCAATTTTTTACTCCATATTTTATATATATAGTTTATAATATAAAAATCAACTACCTCCACTACTTTTCTTCCCTACAATTATTTTATATAATATATTAAAATATTAATTAATCTCATCACTTTATTCATTTTTTTACTTTTCATTATTAATTTATATTTTTTAACTTCAGTACTCAAATTCCAATATGAAAAAGTGGGAGGGATGAGTACAAATTTTAAACTACCCCGAGCATCATATAAATCTATGTATATATCAGTGAATATAGGTAGTTTTTATATTTATAAATTTTAAAATATATAGAACTGAGAGAGAAACATAAAAAAATGGAAAATGTGTACAAATAAACTGAATCGATGGGAGTAGTAAAAGTGAACAGTGGGGCGGTGATGTTTATAGTTACAAAGCTCAATTGACATAGACAGCTAGTATATTTTCTATCAATGTCTGTACATTCAACATGCATTCAAATAATTGAATATGTGTGTCTTACAGAAAGCCACAACTGTAGTAGCAATAATAATAAACAGTACACTGCGATGACAACATGTACACCGGTACACGTACTGCAACCTTGTCAGTTTTGCCGACCCTCCATCACGAGCCAACCCTTGCAATTACTTTAGAGGTTTTTTATTTGCAATTTTATTTTTATTTTTTATAGTCCTTGTTTGTTCCAACATATATGATCAATTTTGCCAATGGTACTTCTACACTCAATCACATCAAAATAAATACTCACATCAATGCACAATCTCTTCGTTAAGTTTTACTCATATGGACCACCAACTTCTTAGTTTTATTTTGTTTCTAAGAAAAAAACCTATACAATGTAGTATGTACCCTGCATAATTCTTTGTCATGTTTCTTGTTTGCTGCACACTTATAGTATTTATTTTCTAACAACAATTGTTAACATATTATTATTTATGTAATATTAAAATTTATCATAATTATTGATGTTAGCTACATAGTTATCGTTTTCTTATTATATTAGTTATTAATTATTTTTATTGTTAATTAGATATTAGATATATGATTTTTATTTTTTTGAACAAATTAAAACTTATATTTTCACCATTAAAAAAATGTGATATTAATAAATTTTTATTAATTTTAATCCTCAAAATACATGTTGTAGTCGTGGTCGTAAAAGTAGGTCATGGGCACTAATCCATTTAGGTATCTATCAGGGATTAATCAGTAAATCTAGAATTAATCAGAACAAATTTTAAATATATTTAATATATTAACCTTATATACTACAAAATATATATACTAATTCAAAAATAATTTATAAAAATTAATCGAATGTGTCAAATATTTTTGAAAAATTAATTTGAAATTAATGAAAAATTTTTCAAAGAATCATACTCCCTCCGTACCATTGAATTCTATACATTATTTATGTCACGTTTATAGTTTCATAATTTTTTTTTTAAATTTTTTTAAATAAAAATTTAATATTTAAACTTTTATTCAGAAAAATTATTTTTAAAAAAATTATGAAATTACACTGAGCGTGTAAATAGTATACATATAAAACGTAAGGGGAAGGAGGGTTTGAACAGTGGTTATAATAATCATCCGTCAAACTCTACTGAACCATGTTTAGACATAAACGAGTACGTTTGTAGTTATGGTGATTGGTGAGCACAGACATGCACGTGTTGTCTGAAACCATATATGAACCATGCATCCTAATTATTCCACCTTCTATTGAACACAATATATAATACCGATCACTTCCCTTACCATAAAACCCTACGCCCCCGTCCAACTACACCTTATACGACATAATTTACTCTCCTTGAACTATGAAAACACATAATCATCATCACCATCCACCAAAGCTCAAAACCCCATTCTTCTCCTGCGCTTTCTTTCGCCACTGCACTCAAACTGTCCTCAGTCCCACCGCCACCTCCGCTACTTTTCCACCACCCTCCACCGTTACTCCCTCACCACCCCCACCTCCTCAACCAGCAGAATCCTCAGAATCTTCATCTTCTTCCTCCACCACCTCTCAAAGCTTCACTCAATGGAAATTCCCACTCCCACTACTTACAACTCCGACCCGACCCGACCCTTTACCCAAACCTAAAAACCCATTGCCACTTCCCCCGCCCATTTCATCCACCGAGCTACAAGAACTCTTCCACGTGGCAGAGCTCCAGTTTAGCACTGGGTCGGATTCGGATCGGGTCAATGCAATCCAAATGTTGGAGAGATCACTTGTACCTAACCCGCATTCGGTTTGCGAAACGGCCTTGTGCCCTACCGCGGTTATGGAACAAGTGGTTTGTAGTTTAAAAGAAAGAGGAGTTGCTAAAACTGTAACAAAAGTTCTACTAGCACTATGTTTAGCTGAAGGTAACAGACACGTGGCGGTTGAGGCCGGTGCAGTGGGGAGGGTGGTGGAGGCATTACCTGACCTAGAAGGACCGGCGGCGGAAAGGTCTTTAGCTGCGCTTGAGCTACTTTGCACAGTGGAGGAAGGAGCGGCAGGCGTGAGGGCCCACGCATTAGCTGTGCCAATGCTAGTGGAAGCCATGGGAAAAATCACAGCAAGAGGAAGAGAATATGCAATTGGCGTGCTAGCAGTAATATATGGCAGCAACTCGGAAGAGGAGTTAGCGGTGGCGCCGCCAGAGGAGGTGGCGCGTGCAGTAGTACTAGCATTGCAAGGGGATTGTACAACAAGGGGAAAGAAAAAGGGGGCCCAGTTACTGAAGATTCTTCAAGAGAATGGACGGTTGGATTTGAGTGATGATGAGAATGGGAATGCAGAGTAGTCTTCTGCAATTTGCATTGTTCTGAACAAAAAGACATAATGTATATTAGGGCTTATAATTGTGATGCTTGTAGAGCTTAGTAATAAAAGATGAATAATTTGTTATAATTATACAGGTGGAGGATTGATAATAATTATTAAGAGGGAAGAAACTGGGACAGATAGTGGGGCTGTGTGTATGAGTGGATTTCATCAATGTCAGATTCTTCACATGTTTGTAGAAATCTAATAGTAGTAGTGTAGTTTCTTAGCCTACTATTTCCTACTACCATTATTGAACTGGACTGTACATCTCTATGACCTATCTTCTTGTCTTTGAATTACTCTTGTAAATCTAATAGTATTACTGTTGTACATTTTTATTAAAAACTGTAAATGTAGTAGTATATATTGCTGTTGTAAAAATTTATTGAAAATTAAGGTGAGACCAGTGTAGGTCACTATATTTTGTAGCAGGGCCTGTTATGAGACAGTTTCCTAATAAAAATATTATAATTTTAACATACGGAATTATTAGCCAATTAACTATTGTTATATCAATAAATAGGAAAAGAGCATTAACATTGTATATATTACTGTCATATACACTTCCAATTGAGAGTTATTAAAATTATAAGAGTTTATCTTTTGTCTTTATTATTGCTCAATTAGAAATTTGTTAAATATATACTCATTTTGTAATTTTATAAGCCCGGCAAATCACTGAAAATTAATACATATACGCTTCCACTTCAGGGTAACTACAAGTGATTCACACAGTACGTACATTTATTATCTTGTTCTGTCAACAAACACAAATGAAATGCAAGGTCTCGCTTAGAAAAAATAACAAAATGCCAAGGACTGACGTGCATCCACAATATTGCATGAAATAAACTAACAACATACATCTTGATATAAGAGGTACACATGCTGACACTTTTGAAAATCAATTGAAAATTTTCTTTTGATCTTGATTCCAGATTTAACTTTAAAATTTGTAACCTTGGAATTTTATTTATAGATCAATTCGACTCCGTTGCACTAGCAGTACTCCGATGATAAGAATAGCGAGGAGATAAATGCATTTACTCTGTAAGTATAAAGTTAAATATATGAATATCATAGTATATAATAAGTTATTTATTTATTGTGTACCAATGGTAATGAGTCAATGACTTTGATCATTTCTTCGTCATGAAACGCGTGCCCTGGGACTTTAAATTAATGTTCTCTTTGCTGGTTTACCACTAAATATGTAGTAGGTCAGCTATTGGAAAAAAAAAAAATAATAATAAGATGATAAAAGATTACTCCATATTAGCATATCTAAGCACATTGGAGCTTTCGCCTAAGTTAGATTAATGGACGTCTGTGAGTTATACAGATTCATGAGAATGTAGATTTATATTGGAGAAATGACATTAGAGGTGTTAAAAGTCCTGACCACTTTAATTGGTGGCTGTTCTCGGCAGTCTAGTGCATTCCGGTGCCGCAGCAGGCCCGGTCGGGAGCATATGAATATTTGTACCGTCTTGTATGATGGAGTATCTAATTAGTGAAGAAATTAATATGTCACGTTGTGGGGTGATCACGTAATTAACATAATTCCTATGTATGCAGTATGCACGGGTACTTGTTTGGTGGTTTGAATTGGAACCTCAATAATCAATCCTATATTATAATATTTAAATCGATAATTTGATGATTAAGAATATGAAAGTGATCATTCTAATTAGAGCAATAGAGCAAGTCTAAGAAATGACTCAAATGGTGTACTAAATCAAAATTTAGGGTAAATGAGTAAAAAGAAAGCTCCAGCGTCTTAACAGTGCCTTAAAATGCTAGGACAACTCTTATTTGCCTTATTTTTAAGACTATCATAATCTAGCATTATCTCACATTTAACAATAAAAAATTATTATTCCCTCTTTTTCACATATTCCCTCCATAATTACATTTCAAATATATTATTATTATAATAATAGGGCATAAATTTAAGACTTCTTGTTGGAGTTCATGTATACCAATAATGTTTTAACGACACAATATTTTATAATATTTATAGGACATCTACTAAGACACTCTTGGACTTGCTCTTACATGACTGAATAATAGTTTCTATCATTTTGTGAAATATTATTTCATTTCCATTTCATTACTCTTATTCTTATACCCCTTATTTTTATTCCCAAAATATCATACTTCTCCTTCTTATTCCCAAAATACTATTCACATTACCGATTCAAAGCCCCCTATAGCCTACTCCCTATGTCCTATCAAATTTTTTATATTGGAAACCGTGCACTCGACACACATTTTAAGACTCTTATAAAATATAGTTCCTATAATTTATTTTTAATTTTTTTTTTCTGAATAAAAATTATACTATTATGTTGTGGAATAAAAGTCAGCGTTTTGTTTGTAATTAATGCTAGGGTTTATGAGCTTGGAGCTTGAATGGCTGCACTCGTGTTCGAGACTAAGCGGTCCTTACGAGATGCCTACGTATCTCTGTGTTGTAGAGAATCAAGCCAAGACGTAGTTCTGAAGGGAGGGGTAAGACCCTTTAT
>PHNY01110479.1:3231-29066 GCA_003724115.2 Anethum foeniculum | reverse complement strand
TATATATATAACTCAATATACGCGATAAAAAGTCGAAAATATACTTAATAACTCAATATACGCGATAAAAAGTCGAAAATTTACCAAGGAATTACTATTTGTCGACAAAAACTTAGTCCTCACTAAAAAGAAGATATTGGCGCAAATTACATTGTGCCCGTTTGGGAAATTTTTAAAAGAAGTAACTTATAATTTAAAATGAATAAGGTACTCGTAAGAGATAAGTAGATGAATACTTATAAGTTATACTACCTCCGTCCCTCTCAATTCTTTACAATTCGGAGAGAGTATCCGACTCGCATCTTAAGATGCATATAAAGTATAGTTTCGTAACTTATTTTTTAAATTTTATTTTTTGAATAAAAATTTCAACATCCAGATTTTATTTAAAAACATAAAATCTTAAAAAAAATTACGGAAGTAAACTTTATATGTACCTTAATATGCGTGCCGGATATTCTCACCGAAATGTAAAGATATAAGTTTTTGGATGATTTTACTTATAAGTCAGATATTTTTTTTACTTAAATGAACTAAAATAAATAAATTTTATATATATAGTTATCTTAATTCACGAATTTTAAATTAGAGTAACATTTCAAAACATATTTTTTGAAACTAAAATTAATAAAAAGCGAAAAATTAAAATAAGTTAAAAGAAAAGTACGCCATTATTAACATTCAACTTATAAATGGTAAATTTCGACTTATAAGTTGGGTTAGCAAACAAGCTGCTTAAAAATATGAAAATGTATATTAGTGGCTTAAAACACAATTAATGTTTTTGTGTCATAGTTCTAAGCCATAAGTGGGGGCCAAAGCCAATATGTTAGTTCTCTTTTCCGTGAATGTAAGGAGAAAAATATGAAAATGCATATTGGTGGCTTAAAAAACTATTACTACATCTGTCCTCTAAAATTTATACATTATTTTTTGGCACGTTTTTTAAGACTCGTTTTAAGTATAATTTTATAACTTTTTTTTTAAAAAAATTATCTAAATAAAGTTTAATATTTAAACTTTTATTCAGAAAAAAAAAATAAAAAAAGTTATAGAACTACATTTTATAGGAATCTCGAAATGCGTACAAATAGTAAACGTATACTACTAAGAAGGAGGGACGGAATAATGTTTTTTTTTTTTGTCATAGTTGCATAGTTCATCTGATGCAGCAGATAAAGTTCCATATCTTGATATAATATTTTTACAGGAATATGGAGAATGGAAAATTACAAAAAAAAACAATAAATATGAAAAATCTTAAATATCCTAAAAGTTGTCCTTAAATATTTTTCAAATAATATATCATTAATTAGTAAATAGTCCCTTCATCCCAATTTATGTGTCATGTTTGACTTTTTGTGGTCAAATTGACTCAACTTTCATCATAAATTAAATACCAATATTTCATTATCTTAAAAAACTGAAAAATACATATTAAAGTAAATTACATGTACTTTCTAATGATATAATTCTTATAATTATTTTTGATTATATACTATACAAAATTTTCAGTCAAAGTTGGGTCAATTTGACCAGAAAAAGTCAAACAACACATAGGGAGTACAGATTACATCTTATGTCATCGTTTGATAAAAATTTTGAGACAAAATTTGGATACCAAAAACTATTTATTTAATATAGTATAGTATACCAGAGTTAAGTTCTATTGAAATAAATTTTTACTGGAGATCTAAAGACCAGTTATGTTATGCAATCTGGCAAAAAAAAAAAGAAGTTATGTTATGCAAAATTTTGCACAAAAATATTGAAAAACGTATTATTTTATGAATAATATTCTATAACGATCATTATTTTATTGAAAATATTAAATATTCTATACATACCGTAAGTATAACATTGTAAAACATGTCATTCTACAATAACATATTTAGATTGCAGAACATATATTCATATTGCATAACATACATGTTCTGCTTATCAAACGTAAATTATTTTCAACATTATCAATGAAGTGATGATAATTTTCAACATTTTCAATGAAACGATGATATTTATTGAATGTGCCACACATAATAATAAGTTTTGTATAGTTTTGATTGCAAAACATATATTGTCTCTAACTTCTCCGAAGAAATAATGGTGTACATAAAACTTTCCTCTAGTGTACCAATAATTCATATGCGTAGAATCTCGATTAAGTAATAATCGATAAAATAATAATCTCGTTAAAATAATATTTTTTTTCCGGATAACACAAGGAGAGGATAAAGTAATAAACTCATTACTTTAATTTTTTTTCTTCCGTCCTAATCCTATCATTTTAAAGAGGTTCCAATCCTATTACTTAAAGAGGCTTAATGTAGTATGTATACTCTGATATAGTCTAGCAATAATTCATACACCTGGATTCTAGAGAATACATTGATCGTCTGATCTCCCATTACACCAGAAGACAAAATATGGTTGAAGCATATGAGTTCTACAAAAGTTTGGGGTACACATTAGAAAATGCGGATATTATCCCAGATAATGCCGAATGCTTTGCTTGTCAAAAATCAGCTATAAGCTCGCCTGCATACTCTTGCACTAGGCATGATACCAAAACTTGTTACCTGCACAAGACTTGTTCGGGATATCCCATATTTGTTCATTTCCATGATAAGCACCCACTAAGATTAGAGGAGGATGTTATTGTGGGAGAGGATGCTGTATGCCATGCTTGCAACATACCAATCATTGGTTCTCCTACTTATACTTGCCTTAGCCGTGATGTCGATACTCGTTGTCGAAATTTCTACTTGCACAAGAGTTGCGCAGAATTGCCTACGCAAGTAAACCACCATAAACACAACGCACACCCTCTTTCTCTCCTACCACGAAACAGTTACAATGATGATTGCAGTTGTGATGTCTGCAGTCGTCCCGTGAAGACAAGTTATGCATGTAGAGATTGTGATTTTGATGTGTGCGTGCTTTGTGCTTTTGAACAGAGAGTGCTTCATCATGATGGACACAAGGAGCACCCACTCACGTTAATGAAAAAGGAAGCATATTATGAGTGTGATGCTTGTTATGCAGAAGCTAAAGACTCTTCCTATGTTTGCACAATCTGTGAATTCTGGATCCACAAGAGTTGTGCCTTCTCCCCCTCCGTTATTCCAGATCCTACTTATCACCATCACCCTCTCACTCTCGTCTACTCTATTCCTGACATCCATCGCTATTTTATCCGAGACTGTGACATTTGCAGCCAAATGATTGCCATAAACTCCTGGCTGTATTATTGCCACAAATGCACATATTTTGTGCACATGAAATGTTCTAAATCCACAGTTTCTATGGCGTGAGTACCTTAATATGTTTTTAGTTTGCTTTTCAGATATAAGTTGTTTTCAATTTTTTCATGGGGCTCATTTACTTACTATTATCATCTCTATATTAATTCTTATTGTTGCTTTCAGAATTGAGACTGAAGCAGATGAAGTCGATAGTGAACCTGATTTGGTACAGTTTCCTTTACCTAGCCAGGAATCAATATTTGATCTCATTGTTACTCAGTGTGGCAAGTTCCAAGTTGACATCACAAGTGAAGTGGTAAACAGTGATCCAGATATAATTCGAAACCACTGGAGTCACGAGAATCATCCATTACAAAAGCTCCAGTTTACGATTAGTGAGAACGATAATGATGATAGTGATAGTGATAGAAGAGCATTGATATGCAATGGTTGTATTCAACCTATAACAGTTTCCCAACCGTCTTTCTACGCCTGTTTCCAATGTGGCTTCTTTCTCCATGCCTTCTGTGCGGATAAGTTGCCACCAGAGCTGGCAGTAGGAGCATCCCCATCTCACCCCAATCATTCTCTCTTGCTTCGCAAGGGGAATATATTCTATAGTCTTGTGAATTGTGATCTTTGTTGGCGCACGACGAATGGATTCTATTATGACTGCCAGTCTTGTGATTTCAAAATTGATATCCGTTGCGCATTCTTGCCCACCAGGATAAAACATACATCTCACAAGCACCATTCCCTTGTTCAGCGTCCATCTTCTTCTGAAGACATGTGTAACGTAACTAAGTTTTTTATTTTTAGTGGGATGATGGTATATGCATGCGAAACTTGCAGTAGCTTCCAGATTTGTGGAATCTGTCTATTTTATCCGAGTAGGATGGAAGACAGATATGATAAAATTCATCCCATCACCTTGAGAAATCCTCCGTTCTTCTACGAGGGAGTATTCTACTGTGAAATATGTGAAGAACAAGTTAACAACCAAAAAATGCTCTATCATTGCAAAGAATCTGATCATTCCTTTCATTGTGATTGCCTCGGTTTGAGCACAAATGTCAAGTTAGGCGGGACTATTCATGTTAAACTTGTGGATAAACTACACACGCTTGCATTAGTTGTTAAGATGGGTACAAGAAAAATTTACAAATACAATTGTTCCAGATGCAGAAATCTTTTCACCATTCGGGTATGGTACTTTTTCGAATGTGATGGCTGTGGATATCTTCTCTGTTTCAGATGTGCCTTACTTTTAGAAGGAACGCGGGACCTGATAAACAATATTGAACCAGATGGCTTGCTCCATAACTAGAAGAAGAAATGAAAGAAGACTGAAGAAGCAGGCATGAAAAAATGACACAGAGATACATGAACCTTGACTTATGTTAATTGATGTGGATGAGGGTTGGTCAGTTGGGACTTTGTTGTATTTGGGCAATTTTTCATACAAGGATTTGTATGACAGGTAGGGGATACATTGGGATGTGAATAGTAATACGGAAAACCATGTATCACCCCTTCTCTAAACTGTTTCAATTCTCTTTAAAGCTAGTTACGAATTGATGTATCCCTTCTCTAAACTGTTTTGTACCATGTATCCTACATCTAGATAATTTCAATTTACAGTGTACTCTGGATTTGATGGCTACAGAGCGAACAACACATTAAATACTTGAATTCAATGTGAGGCTAGCCTAGACACGAACACCAACTCGCGTTCTTAAAACTAATGGAAATTAAATTGATAAAAATGAAGTCTTGATTGGCCTTTGCTGGTAAAATTAGTTTAGCCCCTGGTCTTTCTTAAATATTTCTAGTTACTTGTGTTGCATCTCGTTTAATACTGTATCAGCTTTCTTTGCATTAAGAGTTTAATACTGATTCCACTTCTGTTGTCAAGCCAAGCATTTTCCTTGTCCTGTTTACTCTTAAATTTGCCTATTATTCGGCCACCTGAATTTATGATGTTTCCGATTCCATCATTCCACCTGTCCCTTTAATGGATCAGAAGAAATGAAGCAACGTAGCGTTACCATCTCTTCATCTAACAAATGGCTTACGGAGAGTAGTTAAGTTGAATGCTTGTGCATTTTCTGTTGAAGTTCCTGCATTCATTCAAATTTTAGCCTTTAGAACAGCTTCAAAATGTCCCAACCAATGCTCACGAGTTCTCAGCTCCTTGCAACCAGATTCAAGTGTCTGTAAAAGATTGCTTGGTGGGTTGAGGTAGGAAATTTCGAAATCTTATTTTGATGTAAGCAACAACGCCCTTAAGGACATGGAAATTAACATGGTAGAGGAATGAGCCCGCATCAGCTAGTTTCGAAATTTTGAAATCCTATTTGAATATTCCAAAATTTTAAAATTTAAATTGAATAGACCCGAAGTTTAAAAATTAAAAAAAAAATTCCTTCCTTGATACATCCCTTATAATTAGGTTTTCTGCATGGATGCATAAATATAATCTGCTTCTCATCATCCCTATTATCCGTACCCTATTCTGCCTCCAATAATTTTTTTTCTTGAAGATGCAATGGCAACTAATGAAAACTCAAACCCTAACCCTAGCATTACCTGGGACATACTCACCTGTCTTCCTATAGATCTAATCTCCTGCGTACTCTCAAGACTTCCCATGAAAAAGTCTTTTAATATTAAGATCAGTTTCTAAGTCATGCATGTCTCTTGTTTCTAGTCCTTATTTGATCGAACCTCATCTCTTCAAATCATATAATGATGATGATGTATTCTCATGCCTTCCAAAAGTAATTGTCTACAATATACTCTTTAGGCTTCCGGTGAAGACTCTTTTGCGATTAAAGTCGGTTTCTAAGTCATGGTTGGCTTTGATTTCTAGTCCCGATTTCGTCAAAACTCATGTGTTTAAATGACCCTCAGTTCACTCACCATCACCTCATTGTAACATACAGGTGTATTTTGCCAAATGCTGAATGTCAAGACTGTGGCTTCTATGAATTCACTAGTTTATGAGTGTAAGGGAGTGTTTGTAAATGGAGCTATGTACTGGAATATTGGACTTGATAATCCTATTCGTTCTCTTGGAACATAGAAATTCCGAAAAGTTTTGCAGCCAATAAAGGGAGAGGTATATATGCCGTTGGACCTTGGGCACTTTGGCAAAAATCTTTCTTTTTGTAAATTTGGAAATACCCAATTTGATCTTTGGGTAATGAAGAAATGTGGTGCGGGGCAATTCATGGTCAAAATTGTTCACCATCCCATATACAGATACAATAACGAAGTACTCGTCTATTGAACTGATAGACATTTGTGTGAGCGGTGATATACTTATGATGTTGGACAAGCATATACAATTGTACAATTATAAGAATAACACCTTCAAGGATTTGTTTGACACAAGCAAAGAATTTTATGATGGTGAGTATAATGACTACTGCATGGTGTATACTTATGTTGAAATCTTAGTTTCGCCTTTGTTGTAAATTGGAGTTTGCCCGGACTGAGAGAAAAGGGCCATTGAATCTGGTTTGTTCTTTAATGTTTTATCTTACTCCTTGACAGCAGATATGTTTTAAATTAAAGCTTGTATGAGTTCATTTTGTTTAAGGAACTAGTTATTCTAAAACCTCAAGTTTTCAGAATTTTATATTATATTCTAAGAGCATCTTCAATGGTATTGGCTATATTAATTGGCTATATCGATTTTACTTAAGGGAAATGACACATGCTCCAATGGTGCTATCTATAATAGTAGTTATGTAAACTTTATACCTAAGGGGAGATTTGGTTCAACAAATATAGCTAATGATATACGATTATCTAAATTTTTTGTTAAGAAGAATTGTGCGTTGGAGTGTTATTAATTTTACATATTATCTAAATCATGATATTTTAGCTAAAGGCTCTGCACCATTGGAGATGCTCTAACACTCCCCCTCACTCGAGAGCCAATTTTTGGGGGAGTCGAACCTGGATTCTCCTCTCGCTAGCTTGAGCTCTGATACCATGTTAAGTAACCAGTTACTCTAAAACAAGGTCTAATCTCAAGTTGTTAGAGAAAAGTCCTTTTCAGGATCTTATATTATCCTACCCAGATGTATTTCTCTTCTTTGCTTGACTTTGATACTATATATTATCTCAAATTTGAAATTCTTACTTTGGGTTTGAGGTCAAGAAAATACCTTATATGGGGATAGATTCCGGTACAAACTTTTTGAACCTTGTGAAAAAAGTTGAATAACGGAGATTAAACGTTACATATTCTCTGTTTGTAATTTATTTTTTCCGTTTGAATACTTGATGCTGCAGGAAAGTGCAGGCTACCCGTAAGGCGTAAAGTGTGGTTCTTGCGATCATTTGAGACTAGACTAGTAGAATTCAATTGTGACAAACTTAGACTCACTTATTTTTCTAGATAGATTGAGGTTGACTACTTCAATTCAGGGTTCGTATAAAAAGAAAGTGATGCTCGGGGAGAGGATGCTACGGTAGAATCCGTCTAAAAGTGATATTGTTGGGACCGAAAAAATTTATCACATTACAGGGATTTATATACTATTATTCATTATCAGACGGGATCAAGACTTTTTATGACTATATTTAAATATGTTGGGCCACGAGCGAGCCGTAACTCCACAATATTATGATACTGTCCGCTTTGGGCCAGACCCACACGGATTTTTCTTTGAGCACATCCCAAAATGCCTCGTACTAATGCTCTTTATATAAGATAATTTTCTATTATCTGTTAGATGTGGTACTTGGATTGACACCACCCAACAATCTTCCCCTCAAACCAAGAACCACAAATTCCGTGGTCTTACACCCGCGATAAATCCGTCTACATCTTGCAAAGCCGCAAAGAACCAACAGATCTCCCAATCGCGTTCACACCGAGGGGAAACCACCCACATCACAACAACCGCAGCCCAGCCCATTACCCCACAAGGTCCAACTGAACCTTTGGCTCTGATACCACTTGTTGGGCCGAGAACGAGCCGTAACTCCATAATAGTATGATACTGTCCGCTTTGGGCCAGACCCGCACGGATTTGTCTTTGAGCACATCCCAAAATGCCTCGTACTTATGGAGTTAATTGACTGCTCTTTATACAAGACAATTTTCTATTATCTATTCGATGTGGTACTTGGGTTGACACCACCCAACAATCCTCCCCTCAAACCAAGAACCACAAATTCCGTGGTCTTACACCCGCGATAAATCCGTCTACATCTTGCAAAGCCGCAAGGAACCAACAGATCTCCCAATCGCGTTCACACCGAGGGAAACCACCCACAACAACCGCAGCCCAACTCATTACCCCACAAGGTACAACTGAACATTTGGCTCTGATACCACTTGTTGGGCTGCGAACGAGCCGTAACTCCATAATAGTATGATATTGTCCTCTTTGTGCCAGACCCGCACGGATTTATCTTTGAGCACATCCCAAAAGACCTCATACTAATGGAGTTAATTGACTGCTTTTTATACTAGATAATTTTCTATTATCTGTTCGATATGGTACTTGGGTTGACACACCCAACAAAAGAGTACTCCCTCCGTTCCACCACGTTCTTTATACTGGGTGATGAAGTGCCGCGCATTTTAAGACTTATAAAAAGTATAGTTCTATATATTTTTTTGAATTTTTTTTTCTTCTGTATAAAAATATAATAGTTTAACTTTTATTCAGAAAAAGAAAATTTTAAAAATAAATTATGGAACTATATTTTATAAGAGTATTAAAATGCATGTCGAGTGTACGGTTCTCAACATAAAGAATCTGACGGGACAGAGAGTATATTAATTTAGAGTACTGTACATGTTGTGCGTGCAAAAGACCAGCTTCAGGCTCTTTCATGTATGCTTGTGCTAAAGATGCTAGTGACCAGACTTCCTACATGCGACTTGTTCAAAATTTTTCAGTGTCAGTTGATTTTAATCTCCATCCATACCTCTTATGCCTGTTTTGAGGAAGGTAGATGCCTTGTTTGGCAATTAACTATTTTAATGAGCGGATAGTTTTGACTAGCCTGTTGGATTTAGTTGTTTTAAATAATATATAATAAATAAATACTTTAATTAGCTTTTTTATATATAAATTAAAAAAAATTCTTAAATAACTTTTTCAAAATTAGTTTTTTTATACCAAACGTTTCAAGAAATTAAGTACCAAAAATCAGTATTAAAATTTTTATTTGGTCAAATCTTTAAATTAATTCAAAAAACTAATTTTTTTCTCGAAAAACTAACTTTCAAAAGGGGCCAAAGACTTTTCATATGTTGTGAATTTTGGATTCAGAGGAGCCCCGCCTTTTTTTCTTTTTATTGTGCCCGTTTGGAAAATTTTAAAATAAGTTGACTAAAAATGAATAAGTAATTTATAAGTAATAAGTAAATTAATGCTTATAAGTTATATAAGTGTTTGGTATATTTCTGAATTTCTTTTTACTTAGATGAACTAAAAATAAATAATTTTTAAATATAATTATCTTAGTTCGTGAATTATAAGTTAAATTAATATTTCAAAACATATATTTAAATACTAAAGTTAATAAAAAAATAAAAAAATAAAATAAGTTGAGAAAAAATACGTTATTACCGACATCCAACTTATAAGCTTATAAGTTCGGCTGACAAACACTCGTCGATAGGTACTTACGGGCTTATAAGTTAATAAGTTGACTTAACACACGTGGCCAAACACGCCCATTAGAGCATCTCCAATAGAGGTTGTCAAGGGGTTGCCAAATCTTATGTGGCATGACACCCTTGATTGCCAACATATTGGAGTTCTATTGTTGCCAAGAGGTTTCCCATCAAGGTTGCCAAAATTTGGCAACTTCCTCATTTGGTTAAATGCAAACTATTGTTTAAAAAGTATATTTAACTTTATCCATTTTCATAAATTCACATTTTATTATATATTAGTGTAGGGACCATATTGACAACTTTTGTAGTTGCCAACTATTGGAGTGTATTTTTGAAAGAGGTTGACAAAGATGATATGGAGGAGAGACAAAATAAAAAAATAATATATATATTGACTTGGCAAAATTTGACAACCATCTTAGCAACCTCTATTGGAGATGCCCTAAGTTGACTTAACACACGTGGCGCCCATTATTCGCCCTTCTTATCATCGTGACACCTGCCACACTGTAGGACAATATTTTATCTATTTTAGGAAGTCCCCGATACTCATTTAAAATTTTAAACTCTTTAAAGAAGATATCAACTGAATTTTATATTATACCATAATATTCGATTATAATACTCTAATCGGTTTAGATAGACACTCCCAACGTCCTCTGAGTAATATTCATTGATGGACGGTACTCAACACGCATTTTATCACGCATTTATAACATAGTTTGGTAAATTATTTTAATTTTTTTATATATATAAAAATTCAACATTTGAAGTTTAATTTAGAAAAAGAAATTTTTAAAAAAAATTACTGAAGCATATTTTTTATGGGTCTTAAAATGCGTACCGAACATTTAAAAAAGTATGTATACAAATCAGAGGACAGAGGGAGTCGTAAAGTTAGATATATAAAATGAAAGTAATAAATTATTATACCGACGCATTTCAAGTGTCTGATTTGATTTTTCAATAATTAAATATTTTAAATTTTTTCTGAAAATTATATATGTTATAATATTAAAAAAATGAAAAAATTATATTTAATTTATTTTAAATAAAATTTCAAATTCTTCAAATTATAATATATTAAATTTAATTTTTTTTATCAAAATTATCGAAAATTTATAGTCGAGAAGTCAAATTTTTTACTTCTTACGCTTCTTTATAGTTATCACGTTTGACTTTTTAATGATCAAATTTGACTAACTTTTGATCAAATATTAAAGTTCATCCGTTTATTATCTCAAAAAACTGAAAATTTCATATTAAAATAGGTTAAATTTAATTTGTAAAGATATAATTTTTTAAAATTTTTTTAATCATATATTATATATAAATTTCGGTCAAAATTGCGTCAAAGACGACTAAAAAGGGACTACAAATAATCCGTAGAGAGAGGACAATGTGTGTGATCTGTCCGATTAAGCCAAGGATAATGTGATGCCAACCTTTTCATAAACAATCACCACTCCCTTTATTCCCTCATCAATATTAACAGGGAAATTTTATTTTCAGTACTATTTTCTTATTTTCAGAGTAAAAAAAATATGAAAAGACAAAACTACCCCTTACATGTATAATAAACATTTCTTAAAAAATATTAATGCAAGGTTAATTTGATCTTTTCACACGTTTTTCTCTGAAAATAAAAAAAGTGCTCCGGACCTATTAACATTGTTTTTAATCAACAAGGCCACACATTTTCAGGTCAATGTTGCAAGATTATGACAAACCTGCTCCACTCTTTTTCCACTATTGTCATTTTCTCATCTCACCTGCTTAAAAGAACCCTTTAAAACACTGCTACTTCTTAGTTCTTGTATAGTTGTATGTATCATTTTTGTACATGAATCATGGAAAAGCAAAAAAGTTTCTCTTTAAAACCCACAAGATTTATGGTGTTTTCTTTCACTATTTCATTTTCTTTGTCTCTTTTAGCTTTTTTTTCCATCTGGGTCATTAATTCTACTCCCATTCTTCATCAAGAAACACATTTTGACTTCGGGTCGGGTCATGACCCGGTTGGTGATTTTAGTACAAACTCATCAAATGAAGTCAAAGATACAATTTTGATTGGTACCCAGTTGAAAGAATCTGTAAATACATCTGGGTTTTCAGATTTTTCAGAAAAAGATAGTCCCATTCTTCATGAAGAAACACAGTTTGACTTCGGGTCGGGTCATGACCCGGTTGGTGATTTTAGTACAAACTCATCAAATCAAGTTAAAGATGCAATTTTTGTTAATACCCAGTTGAGAGAATCTGTAAATACATCTGGGTTTTCAAGTTTTTCAAAAAAAGATAGTGATTTGAATGACACTCAAGATTCTTTACGTCATCTGAATGGTTCAGCTAGTGAGCTGATTAGTTCAGTTTTAATTGCTCCTAAGCAGAAATTATTTAAAAGTTTAGATTTTGATGAGGTGGTTATAAATGGAAATGCATTAATTAGCCATGAGAATGGATCTAAGTCTTTATTTGGGAAAGCTGAAGTTTCTGAAAATAGTGAAATTCAAGAAAGTACTAGTCAAAAATCATGTGATGTTAGTAAAGGCAAGTGGGTGTTTGATGATAGTTATCCTTTGTATACAAATGTAACATGTCCTTTTATAGATGAAGGTTTTAGTTGCCAAACAAATGGGAGATTGGATAAGGATTATATGAAATGGAGGTGGCAGCCTCAAGATTGTGACATTCCAAGGTAATGTACCTTACTTCAAATGTTTTCGGTTTGCGATTTTTTATTTTTATTTTTTATGTGTGTGTATGTATAAGAAGGATAGAGTGGACTATGGAACTGTGATTTTACGGGAATTGAAGCAAGTAGATTTTAAAGCGTAATTGATTGTGTGACACTTTAGGTTCAATGCCACAGCAATGCTGAACTTAATTAGAGGGAAAAGGCTTGTTTTTGTGGGTGATTCGATTAATAGGAATCAATGGGAATCTATGTTATGCTTGTTGATGGGAGCTATTAAAGATCCGAAGAGGGTTTATGAGGCTCGTGGGCGACGGATAACTAAAGAGAAGGGAAACTATTGTTTCAAGTTTTTGGTAAGTTGGTTAGCTTTTCAAAGCATTTTGTATGTTCTGTTTTTGACAAAATTAAAGAAATTTGTGTGTGTGGAATAAGTTGTAGAAACTCAGTATTCAACCACTCTAAATTGTAATTATATTTCATAGGATTACAAGTGTACAGTTGAATTCTATGTGAGCCATTATTTAGTTCATGAGGGTAAGGCTAGGGTTGGAAAGAAAAGATTGCAGACATTGCGTATTGATACAATGGATAGAGGTGCATCAAGATGGAAAGGAGCTGACATTATTGTGTTTAATACTGCTCATTGGTGGAGTCATTACAAAACAAAATTTGGGTTAGTTTTTCCCCGCCAGCACTAAAATTGGTTCCCCATGCCCCTCATTTTTTACTCTGCATTTTCCGTCATGTTCTCTGGCTTATCAAATATGCATAGTGTATTATCTGGTTTATAAAGAAACCAGTTCTGAACTGTTATGTGTGTGAGTAATGTAGAAAACAAAAGAAAGAGAAATTAGTGAAAGAAGTTGAACGGCTCTGTATTTTGAGATGATAGAACACCAGTTTAACATTGGATGTACGAACATACAATCCTTCCACCAAATTATGCAAACTTAGCAAGTAACATGATCGCAAATTGTTGTTATAAGCCATGATACCTTATTGTCCAACTTTCTGATCCCCCCTTTCCTTGGAACAGGGTTAACTATTATCAAGAAGGACAACAAGTTCATCCTCGTCTTGATGTCTCAACAGCTTTCCAGAAAGCTTTGATGACATGGGGATCATGGTTGGATAAGTACATCAATCCGCAAAAAACAAAAGTTTTCTTTCGAAGTTCTGCTCCTTCACACTTCAGGTTTGGCCTTTCCACTGCCATAGAGTAGAATGTATTATTTCTCCTCATTATGTGGCATGAGTTAAGTTTTGGTTTTGTTCGAGTAGAGGAGGTCAATGGAATGCTGGTGGCCACTGCCGAGAAGCTTCTCAACCACTAAATGAAACTGCAAGAACCACTTACTCTGAAAAAAATATCATTCTGGAAGAAGTCTTGAGACAGATGAAAATACCTGTTACTATTTTGAATATAACTAGTTTGTCAGATTATCGAGTAGATGGCCACCCATCTGTATATGGAAGAAATCCTGGGAAGAGTTCCTCTTCCGGTGGTCAAGATTGCAGCCATTGGTGTCTTCCCGGAGTTCCAGATACGTGGAACGAGCTCTTGTATTTTTACTTGCAGTCTAACACACAAGGCATATAGTTTTAGATAGCAAATTCACTGGTTAGTCGTAAAGTTACACGGCCTTCACTTCTTGTTTATTTTTTCCTTTTCATCACTTGTTGCAGGCTTCCTGTAAGATGTTGTTTCACATTCAATTTTTTCGTAAGAGGAACCTTCAGTTACTCTCTTCGTTATGTAAAGTTCTCTAACAACAGATATGTTATCTTCGTTTCTCCTTAATAGAAACTTTGCCTCAGCAATTAGATTAGAAGGTCTACATTATGAGTGTTGAGGGCTACCTGTAGGGTGTAGTTTCACATTCTAAATTTTGTAGAAGAGGAACCTTCCTTCATGTCAAATTCTATAATCATAGATATATTTTCTTCAGTTTCTCTTTTTTGGTAGAATTTTTGCCTCTGCTATTGGATTAGAACCTACTCTGTTGGTAATGTACATAGAAATGGCTGAATTGTTGGTAGTACATTAATTCATTTTTAACTTTTTTTTTTTCAAATATTTATGGACGAAACGCGACGAAGTATAAACACTATTCTGCAGATCAGAACTTTTGGTAGTATAGTAATTCATTTTTAACTTTTTATCAAAATATATATTATATAGGACGGATGAAACGCGATGTATTCTGCAGATTAGAAATGAGATTACCAACAAATCTTCATAAAAAACAGAACGGATACGACATAAGCCTATGTAAGCAAATAAGAAATTTAACAAGCCTGCTCTGTTCCAAGAAAAAGAAAAAGACAAGCCTGCTCTACTGTTTTTACTATTGGCGTTTTCATTTTGGCTCATATTGTTATAGAACATGCCTTGATAAGTCACTTGTAAAATAATGTAGAAGATATAAATATGACTTGGTTATCAGTAAGATTGTATTAATCCTGAATCCCTTTATGAATCTATTTCCTCATCCAAAAATGATTTCAGGATACGAGTACTTCAGCAGTTTGGGGTTCATACTGAAAGAGGAAGATGTTATCGAAGGGAATGCTACATGCTGTGCATGCCGAAAATCAGCGATAGGCTCTCCTGCATACACCTGCACTGGTCATGATGATGATACTAAACCTTACTACCTGCATAAAACTTGTTCGGAGTATCCAGTGTTAGTTAATTTCCATCCCCACCCATTAAGATTAGAAGTGGATGTTACTGATGGGGAGGATGCTGGATGCTATGTCTGCAACACGCCAATTCTAGGTTCTCCGAATTATACCTGCCTTAGTTGTGATGTCGATATTGATTGTCAAAATTTCTATTTGCACAAGAGTTGTGCAGAATTACCCTTGCAGATAAACCACCATAAGCACAACATACACCCTCTTTCTTTCCCAGTCCAACCAGCCCCTACTGGTTACAATTGTGATGTTCGTGGTCGTCAAGTGAAGACTTGTTATGGATGTGATGATTGTGATTTTGATGTGTGCGTGCTGTGTGCTTTTGAACACAGAGTGCTTCATCATGAAGGACATAAAGAACACTCACTCACATTAATGAAGAAGGAAGCCTGTTTTAAGTGTGATGCCTGTTATGAGGAAGCTATAGACTCTTCCTATGTTTGCACAACCTGTGAATTTTCGATTCACAAGAGCTGTGCCTTCTCCCCCTTCGTTATTCCAACTCCTACTTATCACCATCACCCTCTCACTCTCGTCTACTCTATTCCTGACATTCATCGCTATTTTAAGCGAATCTGTGGCATCTGCCGCCAATATGTTTACAAAAGCTCCTGGCTGTATTATTGCCACAAATGCACATATTTTGTGCACATGAAATGTTCTACATCCACTGTATCCTTGGTGTGAGTACCCTGGGAAAGTTTTTACTCTGCTATTTAGTTCATATGTTCTTTAACTTTTCATGAGATTATGCGTTTAGTATTATCATCTCTAAATTAATTTCGATTTGTTGTTTTCAGAAATGAGAGTGAAGAAGAAGGCGTTGATTATGAACCTGATTTGGTGAACTTTCCGCTGCCTAGCCAGGAATCAATGTTTGATCTCATTGTAACTCAGTGTGGCAAGTTCCAAGTTGACTCTAAAGTTGAAGCTGAAAACAGTAATATCACTATTTCAACAACACCTAATGGTCCGCAGGTAATTGAAAAACACTGGAGTCACAAGAACCATCAATTACAACCGCTTCATTTTAATGTTAGTGAGAATGGTGATGGCAACGATAATGTTGATGATGATGAGGATAGAAGAGTGCTGATATGTGATGGGTGTATTCAACCAATAACTGTTTTCCATGGGTCTTATTACGCTTGTATCCAATGCAATTTCTTTCTCCATTCATTTTGTGCGACTAAGTTGCCACAAGAGTTGCCTGTGGGAGCATCCACATCACACCCCAACCATTCTCTTGTGCTTCGGAAGACTGATAGATTCTACAGTCTTGTGATTTGTGGAGTTTGTTGGCTCCCGACAAATGGATTCTACTATCACTGCCAGACTTGTGATATCAAAATTGATATTCGTTGTGCATTTTTGCCTACCAGGATAAAACATAAATCTCACAAGAACCACTCCCTTGTTCAGCGTCCATCTTCTGACTCCATATGCAGCGTAACTAGTTTTCGAAATGATTTCGGGGTGGAATATGCATGTGAAACTTGCAATAACTTCCAGATTCATATATATTGTGCAATTTTTCCAAGTAAGGTAGAACACATATATGATATTCACCACATAACCTTGAGATATCCACCATTCTTCTACGAGGGAGTATTCTACTGCGAAATATGTGAAGAACAAGTTGACAACCAAGAGTTGCTCTATCATTGCAGTGAATCTGAACATTCTTTTCACTATTACTGCTTCAGTTTTTACAGAACTATCAAGTTAGGAGGGACCATTGATGTTACTATTATGGATAAACCACACACACTTACATTAGTTGTTAAGCTGCCTACAAGAAAGAATTCGACATACACTTGTAACAATTGCACAAATTCGTACTATTCCTTATGTTGCTTGTTCGAATGTGATGGCTGTGGATATCTTGCCTGTTGCGAATGTGCCCTTAACCTCTTCGACGAGTAACAAGAGAGTAAACTTTTGAGAAATTCCACGCTGTTTTTGAGTTTTTGGGTCTCTACTGCACTTGGAAGTTTTTGTAATTAAACATGTTCTGTTCAATTTAGTTTGTTACTTTTATCTACCTGTTTTTTCATCTCTGGCTAAAACAATACCAGCAACATGTCAAATTTTCATAGTTGAAGTGCAGATATCACATGTATTAAGACTTGTTCTCATCTTTTGTTATGAGGGAAGTCGCATTGTGATCACGAAATCTGAAAGAACTATAACCTTGTATTTGGCGGCAGTGAACTAGGTAACAGATTTATAGAGCAGTTAAGAGATGTATGTCAAGGTATCTGTTCATGTTCAGGAAATGAGATTACATATGATGAAGTAAACTATATGAAGCTGGTACACATGTCTGAGTCACTCAAGAACAACTTATTATCTTTAGGTTCCTTGCATGTAAAAACAGGGAAAGAAAAACAGGCAGGCAGTAAATAAATGAGAATACGCGTATAGCAGGCCCTGAGAAATGGAGTAGGGCAATCAGTAAGGTTTCAATCAAACTATCAAAAGTATTATGGAGTTTGTTCAAACTTCCAAGTTGAAAGTGAAAACATCCGAGATCCTTTCCATCCGATTATGAAACACTTGTCATCATTATTGATGGTGCAGAACCTTGCGCAAGAAAATTCCTTCTTAAGAACCATTTCAGCTTGATGAAAAGATGATTTTGGAATTTCAACTTCCACCATTTGAAACCTTGCAAAGTATGATCTCCACACATCGATCTTCACACTTCTTGTAATCCTTTCATCTCCCTCAGTTGCAATAGTGTTAAAGATTCCTTCGCCAAAATAATATCTTTCAATCTTCATCCTGTACTGATTATCGCGATCCAGGCATTCTTCCATGCAGTCAAACCATGTACTATAGTAAAAAAGTGCTTGCACAAAGCGATTAATAAATGAAGGTGAGTTATCACTTGCATCTACTTCAAATAAGACCATAATTAGGGGACTAAGTTCTTTGATCACTCTCATTAAAGTTTCCAGTTTATTAGGCCAAGGAATCATTGTCCTTAGTATATTTGAAGCATAGATAACCACCGCTTCACCAGATTGAATATTAAATGATTCTTTCTTTAGATAGCTCAAGTCATCTACAGTTACCACGTCAAATGAAAAGTTGATGTTCAATGGGTTGGCAAAGCTTTCTAACCTCTTACAAATATCCTCAACCTTTTGATTATCTTCTGTATTGAGAGCGGTTATCTTAAGGAGCTGAACTGGATGAGCTTTCCGTTCTGAAAGGGCTTGTATCATAGGTGGCCAGTGAATTCCACTCCTAATATGAAGATCGATGAGGTGTATTTTGGTTTCCGTTGCAACATGTTCTAAAATTGTTTGTGTTGATGCAAAGTGCGTCACCTTACTGAATGGAATGTACTCATGGATCACCACTATTGTTTGGTCAACACCTGTTGAGAGGCCATTAATGGGGACTCTAACATTCTCATTCACCATCTGAAATTTGCTGCTTCCCGTTTCCCTACGGATTCTTTCTTGCAGAGCTTCAGAAAAATATGATGTTAGTCTTTCAATTGGATTACCTGATCTAGATGCCACGCACTGACAATGCCTAAGCAATGTCCGCGCAGAATCAAATTTTCCATTCCAAATTCTATCAGCTGCGGCTAAGAGAAGGTGTGCTAGGTCTGCGCCACTTGTTTCTTCCATTGACAAACTTGACAGGGCAGAACCATATGGGTGAATGAAAGTGGTGACAGTGTCAAGATCTTTACCAGGGAACTGGATGTATCTTTCTGCAGCCACCCTTATGATTTCTTCTGTTGACAGCTTTTTGCTACTTGTACTTTCGCTGCTTAGAGTGCTTAAATGTCTATCTTCCAACTTTTTACCCCCTCTTTCATATTTGCTGAGGAGCTCAAACAAAGAGGCAGAATTAAAATCAGCCTTGTGCTTGACTGGCAACTCTAACTCCGGAGCAAGGCTGGAAGGCTGCTCACAGTATGCACCTGCATAGCTTTGTGCTCTATTGGCTTTGTTCCTGTCGTCCATACCATCTTCCAACACACTGAGTCCTGTGTCTGCCATTTTTCCTTTGTTAAAGTCATTCACAAGGTCTGAGGAAAATCGATTTCGCTCTCCAGGTTCAGCCACTTTGGATGTAGATACTTGTTCTCCTTGAGGATACATTTCGTTTTCAAGCACCTCAACTGGCCTATATTCAGTTTGAATAATATTAGGAGGACTTGATAACCTGAAGTCATCAGACATTTGGATGCAGATTTTTCTTTTCTATTATTAAATTGACCACAGAGACTGTGTCTTCGGAGACCACAGCTTTTGAAAAATAATAAGTTTACTGCAAAACTTTGAAAATTCAATATACTATGAATACAAACACACACATATATATATAGGACACACTAATAAGAAGATAGATCATAGAAGTTTATTTACAGTTCGGATTGACGAAAATTCTAAACACGACAACAATGCTGGTCAAATCTTACAATTGAAATATATTTCGATAAATGTAGTTGGTGATACCTTCAATTCTGAGATGAGGACAATGGAACTTGTTTAATGGCTTCATTTCCATAATAGTGTTTTAGACTACCCAAGGATATTAGCAAACTAGTCCAGACAAACATTAGAGACAAACATACAGCATGAAAAGAATGTATCCAATAACAAATTTATTAGCAACACATTATCAGTGGTGCCAAGATACCGAGAAAACAATAGTTGGTTGGGATGATTTTTAATGGCAGGACGAATCTTTGTGTGTTTGTTCAAAAAGAAAAGAAATATCTGTCTTTGTATTATTGTCTGGATTTTAGAAAAGTTTCTTTGTCATTGTAAGAAATTTTATTTTGTATAATCCACATTACTTCTGCGATAAGGCTTGTCGATACAGCAGGCACATTAATAAAATATAACTCCTGTCTATGATAACTGACAAGTACTAGCAAGAAATTGATTGAGGTCAACAGCTAATGTGCCAACTCAACGCTCTTCCTCAGGGCTACTGTTCCCTGTCCGGAGAGTCACAATTTGATGCCCTATTGCAAATACCATGCCTGCTTGAACTCTTTTATCAGAAAAGTATCACTATCTTGTTAGCATTTTCAATCTCCCAGAAAGAGAGTAGCCAGTTCCCATAAACGAAGGGGAATCCAGTCAGTTCGAACAAAAATGGCTAAAACTCAAACTTATGGTTATGTAACAGTTCCTCCTGTTAAATAATATTTGTTGTGGTATAAGATCATGTTTGGGCCTTCCTCTGACACATTAAGGTTTTAGAACGATTGGTTACTTAACATGGTATCAGAGCCCGGTTTAGGGAGGAACTCAGGTCTCACTTTAAAGTTTTAGAGCGACTGGTTACTTAACACCTCCTAATGCAACCCTCAAAAATCGTTTCTCTGGTCTATGCACCAACAAAAATAAAAATGAAAACCATTTTTCAATGTATAAATTTGCTGCTATGCATTTAGTCAGCATAGAGAATTTTGAGTTCAGCAATTATCCTTAAAACCCATCGTTTCAAAATTTTAAGTTGCTGTTATGAAAGTAGACAATATCCCTGCAACCAGGCAACGCAATAGCATGAAGTATATGCACATTCAAATGAGTTCTATGTTTCTAACCATCTTCCCTTTAAGTTATTTTCTCCAACAAGATAGATATAATTAGCTACCTCTGTCTATCTTGGCAGATGTTATGCAGCATAAACTTATGATGTTATGCACCAAAAACTTACTCATCGGATAGACATAGTCATTGACTCATTATCATATTTTTGGTTATCTCTGTTATAATCAAGTTGCAAAATGGATAGCCCTATGGCTTGATTATGATGTTATAATGGTTCTACTTTACATGCTGCCCTAAGATCCCAGTTATTTAACCTGATACAGTAGAGACCTGGTAATCTGGTATTCCAGTTTTTTAACAAAGGGCATCACGTTGGTTATTACGCATATAAAAGTTCGAGACCCGAAGATCTCAAGCCATATAAGAGCTCTAAGCAGTTGTACTGGAAGTGAAAATTTGACGCCAGAACTTTCCAAGTTGCTGGCTTTTCTTACTTAAACTTCCAAGCTGAAACAGAATGCAATGGGGTTCCCTTCCACCCAACAATTAGACACTTTCCATTCTTATATATATTGCAGGAATTTCCGCAAGAAAATTTGTGCTCAAGGACCAAGTTGGCTTGATCTAGAGATGATCTGCTGATGTCAATTTCTACCATTCTTAAACTTTGAAAGAATACTCTCCACACATCTATATTCACACTCCTTGTGATTCTGTCCTCTCCCTCA
The DNA here is from genome assembly GCA_003724115.2 of Anethum foeniculum. NCBI lineage: Eukaryota > Viridiplantae > Streptophyta > Magnoliopsida > Apiales > Apiaceae > Anethum > Anethum foeniculum. The sequence continues at coordinate 7,512 of PHNY01110479.1, read as the reverse complement.
GTTGCAACAATGTTCTGGATTCCTCGGCCAAAGTAACTTCTCTCGACATCCATTCTATATGGATTATCTCGGTTTAGGCAGTCTTCTAATGCGTCAAACCACGCGCTGAAATAAAAAAGTGCTTCTGTGAAACGATTTACAAATGACGGTGAATTATGATTTGCCTCTACTTCATTGACTATCATGATTTTCGGTCTCACCCTTTGTATCACCCTTAGTAGAATTTGCAGATTCTCAGGTTTTGGGATCAATGCCCTCAGTACAATTGGAGAGTAAACTGCCACAGCTTCACCTGGTCTAATCTTGAGTAACTCTACCTTGAGATCTTTAATGTTCAGAATGTAAACTACCTTGAAAACAAAAGAAATGTTTAAAGACTTGGCATAGCTTTGCAGCCTCTCTCCAATTTTCTCAGCCTTATCTTCATCTGTTGTCTGAAGAGCGGTAATTCTAAGCAGCTTAACTGGAGTGGTTTGCCGTTCTGAAAGAGCTTGTATTAAAGGTGTCCACTGAATTCCATTTCTAAGTTGAAGATCAATTAAATGAATTTTTTTTGCCGCTGCAACATTTTCCAATATTGTTTGAATTGATGCAAATTGCATCACTTTACTGAATGGAACTTTTTGATGAAGCGTCAAATACATCAAGTCAATGCCCGAGGAGAGTCCACTGTAATCTCTGCCTTGGTCAGTTTCTGTCATACCCACACTGCTTCCTCTTTCCGTTGTGATCCTTTCTCGCAGAGCTTTAGAAAATTGACAAGTTAATCTTTCAACTGGATGACCTGATTCAGATACCTTACCTTCACAATGCATAAGTAATTTGTCTGCAGCATCAAATTGCTTGTTGTCCACTTCTTCAGCTGAGGTTAAAAGGAGGTAAGCAAGATCCACCATTCTAGTGTCCTCTGATGACAAACTTGTTAGACCTGAATCATGTGGATGGATAAAGCTGGTGAGCCCGTCAAGCTTTTTCTTAGAGAAGTTAATGAATCTTTCTCCAGCCACCCTCATGATTTCTTCTGTTGTTAATTTGTTGTCAGTCGCTGTATTTTTGCTGCTTTGACCACTAAATATTCCTTCCCTGAATCTTTCCTTCCTTTTTCCATAGTTGCCAAGGACCCGAAAAGATTCTGTACAAATTTTATTAGGCTGAAAATGGATAGAATCACTTTCTTCTAAACTTAGCTCAAGATTTTGACCATTGAGTATCAACTGATCCAATTGTGGTATGGTACTGACATTGCTATTGTTTTCTAAATTGGCATCTATCCGTTTTTCGTGGTCTCCAGAGGAATGAACTCTTGCTTCTTCCCTGTTTATTGGATGTTCACCGTTCCTGTTGTCAGTGGTGGAAGGATCAACCCTTCCAGGAATGTCGCTTTCAAAATTAGATACTTGCACTTTTTGAGTGACTAATATATCTTGTAGAAGACCTTCAAGAGGCTTATGGACATCTTGAGAATCGAACACGCTGAATAAAGACAAGTCATCTGCCATTACTATGAAGCAGAAGTACTTGTTATCTTATAAAACTAGAGTTCAGAGAGTAGATTTATAAAGATGACTTTTTGTTGTAATTATTCTCTTCACCGTACTAGTTCACCTACAAACAGATAAAAAAAGTATATAACTCATTGCCGCTAAATACCATTGGAAACACAGAGATATTTATTTATTTACTAGTCAACTCTGATAAGGGGCAGAACATAGGTAGAATGCAATTTATAAAACCAGGAAAAGAAGAATTTTGTTTGATAGGCTTGCCATTATCGTTCATTCCACAAAGAGGATAATTTGGCCTACTAAAACTGAACTAGGATAGATAACGAATGAATTTCGATAAACATGTATAAAATGGCTCAATTTCTCAACAGACGACCCTCAATAGCACAAGTAAATTCGTGGTGGCTCGAAAGAGTACAGCACTTGTGCCTTCCTACATATGTGTAATCCCAATCGTCGCACATTTGAGAGACGAGTAACCTTTTGAACTAGGGACATGCCTCTCCCAAATGGACCACTACTGTAGGGAAGATGATAAACTGTGATACATTAGTCAATTAAATCAGATAATTCAAATCAGTTTATAGATGTATGTAGATTATAGGAAGCTCAACACAAAAGTTATCAACAAACTCTAATCACAAAAGAAGACCAAAAGAAACAAAAATACAGATGAATGTACCCGAGTGTATAAGAACCATGGCTTTAAGACTTGTGTTTACCCAGAGACATAGAGAGTCAGGAAAATTGATTTTATCCAAGTACTTTTTCTTTGACCAGCCATGTAAAGAAGAAAAGACATGTTAAATTACTTTGAATTGATAATGAAGTCATATGTACAAGTCTTATTCTCTGGCATGCAGATATATTGTTTTTCCTGATGATTTACAAGTATTTACTTTTACACAAGCTCTCTGTAAGGTATTACAAGAAAATTCTGTACGGGAACTACACTGCTATATGTGTGGGTTGGCAATATGACCATGTAAACTATATTAGGATTTTTCGAGTATCAGATTTAAGAGCATAAGACTATCTGGATATCCAAACTCACATGTAGTTATAAACTCATAATGTCTATTGAATATGATCCAATTAACTACAGTATATCTTGCTGGATGTTGTGATGTTTTGCCGTAGAAACTTATAATGCTATGTAGCAGAAACTTACTCATCGGCTAGATATAGTCAATATTGTTTCTGCTCATTATTGTTTAACATGATGTATAAAATTATAATCAAGGGCCGAAATGGATAGTCGTGTGTTTGATCAGATACAGTAAAGAACTGGATTATTTTTCTGATAAGTACATATATTTGGCGGGGACTATAAAACAAAGTTTCAGAATAACATAGAAGCTCCTGAGAAATGCATAAGAAATTCGAATCCAAATAAGACTCAGCAGTGAGCTATGGTACTATAAGAGGTAAATCGACACAAGTTTCTGAGTCACTGGCTTTTCTTAAACTTCCAAGCAGAAACAGAATGCAATGGGGTTCCCTTCCATCCAATAATTAGACACTTTCCGTTCTTCTGTATAGTGCAGGAATTTCCACAAGTGAATTTCTGCTCAAGAACCAAGTTCGCTTGATAAAGAGACGATTGGCTGATGTCAATCTCTACCATCCTAAAAGTTTGAAAGAATACTCTCCAGACATTCATATTCACAGTCCTCGTGATTCTGTCCTCTCCCTCAGTTGCAACAATGTTCTGGATTCCTTGGCCAAAGTAATTTCTCTCCACATTCATTCTATAGGGATTGTCTCGGTCTATGCAGTCTCCCAATGCATCAAACCATGCACTGAAAAAGAAAAGTGCATCTGTGAAACGATTTCCAAATGATGGTGAGTTATGATTTGCCTCTACTTCATTGACTACCATTATTTTTGGTTTCAGCCTTCGTATTACTCTTAGCAGAATTTGCAGATTGCCAGGCCTCGGGATCATTGCACTCAGTACAGTGGGAGAGTAAACTACCACAGCTTCACCAGGTCTAGTATCGAATAATTCTACCTTGAGATCTTTCATATCCACAACCAAAACTACCTTGAATATAAAAGAAATTTTCATGGATTTGGCATAGCTTTGCAACCTCTTTCCAATTTTTTCAGCCTTCTCTTCATCTGTTGTCTGAAAAGCAGTAATCTTAAGAAGCTGAACTGGAATAGCTTTCTGTTCCGAAAGAGCTTGTATTAAAGGTGTCCACTGAACTCCATTTCTAAGTTGAAGATCAATTAAATGGATTTTTTTTGCCGTTGAAACAGATTCCAGTATTGTTTGTATTGATGCAAATTGCATCACTTGACTGAATGGAATTGCTTGATGAAGCACCAAACAAGTCAAGTCAATGCCTGAGGAGAGTCCGCTGTAATCTATTACTTGATCAGTTTCCATAATATCCACTCTGCTTCCTATTTCTTTTGTGATCCTTTCTCGTAGAGCTTTTGAAAAATGATAAATTATTCTTTCAACCGGATGACCTGATTCAGAAACCTTACCTTCACAATGGGTAAGCAATTTGTCAGCAGCATCGAATTGCTTGCTTCCCACTTTTTCAGCTGAATCTAGAAGGAGGTGAGCAAGATCTACCATTCTGGTGTCCTCCGATGACAAACCTGAAAGGACTGAACCATCTGGATGGATAAAGCTTGTGATCCCGTCAAGCTTTTTGTTAGAGAAGTGGATGAATCTTTCTCCAGCCACCCTCATTATTTCTTCTGTTGTTAATTTGTTGTCAGTCACTGTACTTTTGCTGCTTTGGCCGCTAATTATTCC